>CM069300.1:40892500-40992500 GCA_035609425.1 Epinephelus awoara
TGTACGGTGTCGGCATGGATCATATATGACAATGAGTGTTGTAAGCGACTATTCATCGTTTCATCTTCTGTAGTGTGTCTAGAGATGTAACGGTATGAAAATTTCATATCACGGTTACTGTGACCAAAATTATCACAGTTATCATTATTATCATTGTATAATATTGGTATTGTTGGAATGTGCTTAAAATTAGGGTTGGGTCAGTTCTCGGTAATACCAATTCGGTTTGGTACTCCATCATTACAGCCTGTGTCTGCCTCTTCACCAAGCACACAGCGAGCAGAAGAGAGAGGGGGGTGGGTTGAGGACTGAGCTATTGGGTGCGAGTGCGCATGGGCAGGCCTCTTCCGTAACCTGGAGTTTGTTTAACAGTGACAGGGAGTCGATAATGGCGGACAATTTAGGCAACCCTTGTTTGCACTGATTGAGTAAGCTAAACCTGCAAATTTATTTGTAAGGAATAACAGAAACAACGTGTTACCGTCACTCTGTTGTCCTATGGTCGTTTTTTTATTTTAAATGAGTCAACTGCACCCCCAAGTGGCGAAAATCCAGTATTACCGACTTGATGCGGTTTTTCACAAAAACCTGACCGGTTTTTTTTCTGTCGACCCAACCCTACTCAAAATGTTCAAAAAGTACTTAAACACACACTGAAATCATTTAACCAAGTTTTATTTCAAAAAATAAATAAAGAGCACAATGTAGTTTCTGTCTGACAGAAAGTCTAGCATGTTTGATTTTCTTTTTCATCGTTCACAATTACTCCCATCACAGTCGTCACTTTGACCAATAGAAACAGAGTTAGCTGCTGCCATAGACAACTGTAAGGTAACACCCCAGCCTTTTTAATATTTCCTCTAAGGACGTTACCACACAGAGTAAAAAGGAAACAGCAGAGGCACTTTGTCAACCCGGTGAGTCACTGTCATTAGCATTAGCATCAAGCTAGCAAACAATGTTATTTCTTCATAAAGTAAGAAAATTAAAACATAGTGGGGGGGCTATTACTCACCACAACTGCAGAGGCTACCAGCTTCATTTGAAAAAAAACTACACTGTAAAAGGACCATTATTTATTAATACCGCTGTATTTTTATATTTTTACTTTTTCTCCGCTCCTGTTGCCTTTATAAAGTTAATGCACCATGCCATTATTTCAAACTCAACACTTCCTGTACCTTTTTCAAATTAAAAGCCCCTTATAACCTCAGCTGAGAGAATCCCTCCATTTTATAAATAGGCCTTTATTGTGAAACATTTGTAGGAACTTGTGGAGGATTCAGTGACTTGTATGTTTTGGGCACGGTACTTCAAATGAAGCTCCTGCCATCTGCTGGTGCTCTATACTGTACGTTACTTTAACATTTCAGCTGGGACATGAACAGACACAGTGACTAAAATAATAGTAAAAGTAATAGAAATAGGACAAGAACAACCCGATGACATCACACACGTCGTGGATCACGACTGGGGATGATTGGTGTGAACCATCGTGTAGTGTGTCATGTCTGTCGGCCAAGTCATGGCACATAAAATTGTGCCAAGTCATGGCACAATTTTATGACTCCACAATCGTGTAATGTGACATAGTGACTTTCAGAACGGGCAGAAAAGTTGTGTAGTGTGTACCAGGCATTACACAGAAATCAGGCATTTCACCTCCACCTGGAGATTTCTCAGACAAGACCTGTTCACAAAGCAATGGAGACAAATTCAGGAATAGCTGGAGGCATGACCGCTTGCCTTCCTTGCGATAGATAGATAGATAGATAGATAGATAGATAGATAGATAGATAGATAGATAGATAGATAGATAGATAGATAGATAGATAGATAGATAGATAGATAGATAAACAGCGTACCGTGACGGGCAGAGTAAAATGTCGTCAGTGTGGAGATCCGTCCATCACCGCACTCACATTTGCAACTAAAAAGAGTTTTAAGCTAGCAAAATATGCTTAAATCATTCAACACGCTGTGCAAGCAACCTAAAGATTTCAACCACAAGCAGAAACGAAAAGCGAATCCCACCAATTGTGGGTTGAACGGGGGTCATAGACACAGACAGTAATGTATTCCTGTCAAATACGGCGGCCATTGGCTTACCAGCGACGGAGTTTCTACACTCTGTGGAAGAGAAAAAGGACAGCGGCCTCGACCTTCACCTTCTCCTGATAGGCAAATTGAAGGGGGTCCTGGGCGTGATGGACCTGAGGGCGGATGAGGTGGAGTATGAACCGCTCAAGTGTCTTCATAAGGTTGGATGTGAGCGCCACCGGCCAGAGGAGGGGGACCTGGGGGGGGCATGCATGCTGTTGAACCAGTTCAAGTAAGTGTTGAACTTGTTGGCTTTCTCTCTCAGTTTCCCTCTGCTGCTCCATCCTTGGACTGCTTGCAGCCGGTAATGGTTTTCATGCCTTTCCACACCGCTCTCATGTTGTTCTGTTGTAACCTGCTCTCCAGCTTCCTCCTGTGTGCCTCCTTGGCCTCCCTCAGGCACAGCCTGAGCTTGCACTGTGCCCTCTGCAACTCCTCCTGAACCCTCCTCCTAAAGGCCCTCTCCTTCTTGTTGAGAACAACTTTAACCTTGCTGGTTATCCAGGGTTTGTTGTTTGCGTAGCAGCGTATTGTTCTCACCGGAACCACTGTGTCCATACAGAAGTTCAAGTAGTCCGTTAGACAGGTTATAATCCCATTGATGTCATCCTCACTGTGTCCTCCCTGTAGCACAGCCCAATTGGTGGATTCAAAACAGTCCATGAGGGCCTCCTTAGCAGCAGTAGACCTCTTCCCAAAGGGCCTGGTTGTAGCAGGCTATCACTGTACTAATGCTTTGTACAGTAGTTGCAGGTGGACAAGGTTGTGGTCTGATCTACCTAGTGGGGGCAGGGGTGAGGCTGTGTATGCATCCTTAATATTGGGATAAATTAGGTCAATGGTCCTGTTCTTCCTGGTAGGGCAATCAACAAACTGGTAAAAAAAAGCAGTCAATGTACGGTCCAGGATTACATGATTAAAGTCCCCAGATACGAGCAGAAAAGCCTGTGGGTGCTGGTTCTGTAGTCTGGCTGTAGTGGAATGAATAGCCTCACATGCAGTCTCCATGTCAGCTCTGGGGGGGATGTAAACACACATGGCGATGTGTGTCAAATTTTGGTGATAAAGCTCCACTGTCTGTTTGCAATTTGCCATTTATTAATAAGATTAAGAAGAAAAAGAAGAGGCAGTTTAAAAAAAGCCAGTGTCACTTGCGGTAAGTGCAAAACAGCAGTGCACGATTTGAGGCAGTACTACCCTGATGAAATTAGTGCACGACACAAGAAGTAGCCTATATAGTGTACATAGTGTACTACACTGAAGTGTACTAACAGAAGTATGCGATTTGAGACACACTCTTGGGATACTTTTTCCACACTGTCTTGTTTTATTAGCTAAAAGAAAAAATATGTAATGTCAAGTCTGAAGTTAACCTGTCTATAACATTAATTTAGCTAAGATACAAAAAGATTATTAATGTTACCAAGCACTGGTCTTTTATATTACCACAATATTATTCAAAAATTATACATATCACCCATTTTTGTTGGTCTTTTCATCCTGCCAAAAACCCACTCACTAAGTGTTAGTGGGTTGTAATGACTGTGTGTTTCTCTCATCAGTGGTCAAGCACTCTCAGAGGAGTCTTTGGTAACATCAGCCTGGATGTTGAAGCTTTTTTCTGGTTTTGGATACCACACTGAAATATCTTAACAACTGTTGGATGGATTGTGATGCCATGGTTCACACGCATTCATGTTCCCCTCAGGATTCAATTCAATTCAATTTTATTTATAAAGCCCAATATCAAAAATAATAATTTGTCTCAGAGGGCTTTACAGCATACGACATCCCTATGTCCTTTGGACAGCGGATGAGGAAAAACTCCCCCAAAAAAACCTTTAACGGGGAAAATAAATAGTAGCAACCTCAGGAAGAGCAACTGAGGAGGGATCCCTCTTCCAGGATGGACAGACGTTAGGATGAATTGTAGCATTTTGGTGACTCTCTGACTTTTTCTTTTTTTTACATATTTAAAGTTTAATATCAGTGTAATTGTTTTTTTGTTATTGTAATTTTTTTGTTTTGTCATGTAAAATTTACAGCAACCTTTTCATAGCGCTGCTTTGACTAAATCCCCAATCAACTGCAATGGATCATCTACAGTTATAGCTTTAAATAGATGGACTTTCTCTCTGTGTTTGCACAGAGTCTACAGATTAGACTAAATGTATGTGCGTGTCCCATCTACCACTGCAATATGAATTATATAATAAAATCAGCTATGTGAGTAAAATTGGGCCACCATGTTACTTATTTTTGATAATTTGTTGTGAAGCACATTGAGTTTACCTTGTGTATGAAATGTGCTTTATAAATAAATTTGACTTGACTATTCACCAGCCACACTTTGAATGTGGAAGAAAGCGATGCAGAGGTGGAGTAGGGGAACCCTTTTATGTTCCTGGGAATCAGTATCACATACAGGCTGATATGGCCATCTCACATTTCCACCCTGGTTAATAAATGCCTGTATTTCCTAAGGAAACTTAAGAAAGCAAAATTTCCCTGCCAAGTACTTGTAATAGATAGCAGCAATAGAAAGTACCATGACTGTGAACATTATTAACAGGCCTGGGATGTACATGGCCCAGAGCAGGAAGGCTGTGCAGCAGTCGGTGATTAAAACCACCTAGAACATCACTGGTACCCACCCACTGTATGGCAAGCCATTTTAACATTTAATCGCTGTCTGACTATCCGGAATTACCAATATAGATATCTACAACGTCATTTTGACTAGTAATAATGTCATTGTGACTAGTATGAATTTTAATTAAAGATATCTATAACGTCATTCTGACTAGTCAAAACTACAGTTACAGATATCTGTAATTCAGTTTTGACTAGTAAAGCCTGATTTATGGTCGTGCGTTGAATCGACGACGTCGCTACGTGGTTGCCGTGACGCCGTCGTGAACCCTTCGAACTTCTCCGTCACTCCGTTTCGTCGCGGTGCAATTCACCGCCAGAGCGGTAGGAGGCTTCGTTCCTTTGCTGAGTGGTTATCGCCGTCTCTAGTTGATTCTTCGTTTAGCTTCCGGCTTTTCCGGTCACAGAGAAATGAACGCGGAGCACGGACAGACGGCTCCGGCCATATCCGTATTGAACGTTGTGCATAATGGTATATATATAATGCGCCTTAACAACATCTACATGGCAATAGAAGATGTTTAAAGACGGCGGGGATGGCGGTGGAAATACGGAACCGGAAATGCGTTGCTACCAAGCAAACCAATCACAGCCGTGCCGGTCTGCGCTGGGTCTGCGTCGCCTCGACGCATAGTTACATTTTTGGGGAGGTGCACGTCAGGCTACGCCGGGGGCTACGGCGAGCCTTCTGCGTAGCCCCGTACCCTACAACGTAGCGACGTCGTCGATTCAACGCACGACCATAAATCAGGCTTAAGTTTCAAACTATTTTTGCCATTCATGTGTATGGGGTCATTTAGAGATATCTACAATTATATTATGACTATAATTCCAGTTTGAGATATCTACAGCGTCAAGTTGACTAGTCATAATTCAGTTGCGGATATCTACAACGTCATTTTGACTAGTCATAATTCGAATTCAAGATATCTACAATGTCATTCTGACTATCTGAAACTCAACTGAAGATATCTAGAAAGGACCATGTAGATATCTTCAATCGATGATAATTAAAGATATCTTGAACTTGAATTATGACTAGTCAAAATTAAATTGTAGATATCTCAAACTGGAATTACAGATATCTACAATTCAGTTGCAGATATCCGCAATAACAATTGTAGATATCCGCAACTACATTGGAGATATCTATAATGACAAACCCCATACACATGAATGGCAAAAATAGTTTGAATCTTACTAGTCAAAACTGAATTACAGATATCTGTAATTAGAGTTTTGACTAGTCAAAATCTAATTACAGATATCTTGAATAAAAGTTCTGACTAGGCAAAAAATGTTGCAGATATCAGTAATGAATATCCAGTCTAGCGATTAAATGTTAAAACAGCTTGCCATACCCACTGTGGATCAGTGACTGTGTGTGTTGTCTCAAGTTAGAGCAGTAAGTCCTACAGGCTGCTCAACAACAAGTCTGCCTCATCAGCAATGGGGCTTGGACACATTGCTCTTTTTCTATGATACCCACATGCTGTTGGTCTTTTCTCTGTCTTCCACATTCAGTGTGTGTATGGTGAATCCTGCACACGACACCATTTCACTCACACACGGATGAGACGAAAAAGAACCAGATGGGTAGCCTATATTGGACATGTAATTAAATTTAGACAGATGCATTTAAAGCCTCTGGAAACTCAAATCCACAATAGCATTCTAACTATGTAATTTAGGGTCTTAAGTACATAATATTAAACACGTAAAACAATTAGAAATCAGTTTCCATCCTAATTCGAAATATCTGTCTTTTAAGTTTTTGGACATTCCTGAAATTGGGTTTGATTGGGCCGTGGTTATCTCTCAGATTTATTACGCAATAAATTCGAAACCAATCATAAATCATCCATCAGTTGTCTCATCCCACCCCCCAGTGGCAGCGCAACAAAACCTTTCTGCTCCAGCTAAATCTGCCTCTTTGAGTCTGAGCCAACTCGTCTCTACATAGCCATTTGCGATTAGCCACCCAACTAATTTTATATAGCCTATATATCTGTCTGTCTGTCTATCTATCTATCTATCTATCTATCTATCTATCTGTCTATCTAACGTTAGCTATCTAGCTAGCTATCGTTAGCGATCTAGCTAGCTAACGTTATCTATCTTTCCATCTATCTATCTATCCATCGATCTATCTATTGATCGGCTTGTGAGCAGCCGGGCTTGCCCCCCGGGCCCGGTGCCGGTGTCGGCTCGCGGGGAGGGGACGTAATGTGCACCCTTCCTCACCCCTAACCCCAACCTCAAGCAGTTAGCTTTGCTACGCATAAACATATCCCCAATCGCGGAGGTGATGCTGCGGGAAACAACACAATTTTAGCCGGAGGGGAACATTATTTGAGGCGGACAAATACTTCCACACAACACCAGAGAGACGGCCGGCCGGCACCAGTCTCTCCCGCTTTGAGGGTCGGTGTGTGTGTCAGAGTAAAGACATATTTAATCTGTTAAGACTGGATGTGTTTGAATGAAAAAGGCTGTTATCAGAAAAACGGAGCAGATTTATGTTTTCAATGAAAACGTATCTCAGTGAAGAAAGGCAAAGCGCCAGCCTCCCGCTGTCATTCATCTCAGCTAACACTGCATGTAAAAGTTATGCTAACTATTCTACGGAGTAACATTAATATGAATCACAAAACATTTTGAAACTTATTATTCAGTGACCACCTGAAAGGAATCATTTTCAGTTTCTGCTTCGTCCTCTGAATCATCAGAGGGCTCAAACATGTACGGCTGGATTAAATTTGTGGCAGCCATTGCTGAGCCAGGGAGCTGTCAATCAAAACGAGGGAGCTGTCAATCAGAGTGTTATCTGTCACGCCCCCTCTGTCCTGGCAACTGGTCTATTTTCACTCAGACTTTTGTGGATGATTAATGAGACACTCGACTTTGATATAATATATGCATTTTTACTATTTCAGGCTGTGTTTCCAAAGGCTTTAAGAATACAGCAACACTTCGTCATCTGTCGTCACTACAAGCCAGGGCTGGACTGTGAATCAGGAAAACCAGGAGTTTTCCCGGTGGACTGGCCTGGCCTCCTAAATGGCCTGCAGGCTGTAGAGCAGGCACCGGACTGCACATACAGAAAACCGGGACTATTGCCGAAACGCTGGCTTGTGATTGGCCTGCTTGTCATTTTTTTCCCAACAGGCAGGCCAGACCAATGCAATCACAGCAGCGTAGTGATGTGAGGCGAGGGAGGTTGAGCCACTTGTCAGTTGAGAAAAGACAAGACCTGATTGGTTTGTTTCGATTTACACCCGCCCCAACAGTCCTACGTTGTAAACACAGCCAGCATGGTGAGGAAGGGTTTTGTCAACTCGCATCACGTATGTCTGTCGGAGTCCGCTGGTGCTGAGACAAAAACACACGATGCCTCTGCAAGTAAGTTACCTAAAAAACACTGGTTCTTCTCAGCATGAGGTCCGGGGACCCCTAGGAGTCCTTGAGGCCAGATAAATGATTGATAAATGGACCCTATAGTACATTTGGTAAGATTCCATTTGTACATTCTCAGAGAGAATTAAATTAACACTGAGGACTGGATTTTACAATTACAGTGTAGAAATCTAGGCCCGTGAAATTCAAAAGTTTTGAAGTTAAAGCAGCTGTGCGGAACTTTTTATCGTTAATAAAACTGTCGCTAGTTCGTAACACCCCCCCTTGGAGATACACATATTTATTTGAACCCAACAGCGACAAAAAAGCCTTTCTCTATATGGCTATTTAGCGTAGCCTAGCTCGGGTCGTACACACAGCGGAAGTCAGAAAACCAGAATGCGGCACCCGAGGCGAAAGTGATTCTGCTCGCCCGCAGTGATTAAACCACAGAAGAAGAAGGAGCCGTGTTTACAGTTCTTCGAGTAAGCAGTACGCAACGGGCATTGCTGAACACATAACACCTAACAGTTTTACCAGAGATGTATCTATGAGGACTTGGTTGTACTTTTGATGTCATGGCGGATAACGAAGGAGCATCATGTAAAATGATCTGTGACTGTGACCATGAACACAAATATACAGCAGGCAGTTGTCCTCAGTTTATAAGAAATTCAGAGCTACACCAGAACATTTATGAACAGGTCTTACTTTACTACTAACTTGTGTGTAACGTTAGCATGTTAGCATGTTTCCACTAATTACTTGGACTGACCTAACGTTAGCTTTGCAAGCGAAGGCTGCAGGTAGCAGCTTTGCTGTGTTAGGATTATGTTATGTCTTCATTGTGTATGTTCACATAAAAGAATACTCCCACGATTTGGGAGTTATGCCCTTTCTCTATCATTTTCATATTGAGACAACATGATCAATATCTTTTTTGTGTCTGTACGTCCAGTGGCTGGGTCTCAGCGGTTAGCATTGCGCTGATAGAGGGTCAGTACGCCCTGCGCTGTGATGGGCAGAGGGATAAGACGGTGAGCAGGCACAGACGTAGCTTGTAAACAAAACTCAGCTGTTTATTTAGCCTAGCGATATCTCCGGATTTTAGCAGCTGCAATGGACGACTTTGAACGCAGAGTTTCTTGTAGCGGACACAGATCCAGAGCCATACCTGTTTGAGCCTGAGCATACAGATGAGGAACTCCATGTGTTGGATGCTGAGCAGAGATGAGAGAGGCTGAATCCCCCGCTACTATTTTCCTGCACATCATGTGCTGCCATCGTTGGGGAGATATCATCAGGAGGAAAACCGCCGCAGAGAGTGCATCGCAAGGAATGAAAACTTTGCAGCAATCAATAATCCTGGCGTGATTTCATGTTGCTAAAATGAACTGGAAAAAAACGCTCCAGGCCTGCAGGAGCTGATGGACAGCTTTCAGTCGGGTGAGTAATATCGTCCGTGTCGTCCCCTTGTTTGTTTTTACCCGAGTGACCTAGTGTACCTGTCCCAGAGCCAGCTGCAGCTTCTCACCGGTGTATCCCTCCGCGCAAGATGTACTGACAGTGCCATGCTAACTGCTGTCTCAATATGAAAATGATAAAGAAAGGGCATAACTCCCAAATCGTCGGAGTATTCTTTTCACATAATAATGTGGACTCAGCAGATGACTTGTTAACTGTTTATTCCTCCTTACACCGAACGTACACGGCTGCTTCTCATTGTTTCTCAGTAGCACAACAACGGTTACTACATTACCCAGAATAACTTGAGGCTCACACTACTACGGTAGCCTTAGTAGCTCAAAATACACAACAGATTAGATTAGATCAGAACAGAAACACGACAGGAGAATTTACTGAGTAATTTTGCTGTTTCCACTATTTACTTGGACTGACCTGACGTTAGTTAACTCGCTCTCAAAAACAAATGCATGCAGTAATTTCTGGCTTTACGACACCAGGCTGTGGGTGTCATACCGCTTCAACCAAAGGGGCGCTATAATCAACGAAAACGAAAAGTTCTGCACAGCTGCTTTAAAATAAGGATTGAGATTTGAAAATCACTAACCTACTAGCTACATTTTCACTACCTTTGAGATGATTTATTTGTGCAACAAATGGGATATGATCATTTCATTATCCTATAAGAATACAAGGGAAAATCAAGTAAGGAATTCGCTCTTATACTGTATAAAGTATAAACTATAGTGCATGCAAAACAACTATAATTATATGTTTGCTATGTAAAGGTGGAGGTAGTGTTGGTACCAGTCCTGCTGATGCTTCAGAAGTAGAGGCCAGTGCAGGGCAATTGGCAGAAGGTACAGAAAATGTCTACAGTAGGGCATGTCATTGGTGGTTCATAAACTTGAGTTATTTGCATATTCCTTGGGATTACATTACAGGAATGCTATTTATTCATTATTATTGTCAATCACCAGCCTGTAACAAGTTGCAGACACATGAACACCAGGCACTGGCAGTTGACATAAATGGCTCTCTCATGTAGTTGTAATAATAGCCTTCTTGGCACTACAGCTTTATTCTATTAAGAGTAAGTGAATTTTGCTGTCTGTTGCCTTACTGTTATATCCCAGCCCAAACATACAAGCTATTGTATATTCCAACCTTGGATTTAGGTTGGGGTTCATTAGGGTTCCCTGGTATGATAATGTATGAAGACTGAAAAAAGGAATATACTGTATTGACCATTTGCCAATATACATAGAGGGGTGCCAATTATTTGTAATGTCAATCTATTTCATATTTTACTTCAAAATATTTGGTGGGTCAATACCTCCACAGATGGGTCATGACCTGAAAAATGTTGGAAGCCCTGCTAAGGTAGGATACGTCTCTAAGTTGACTTGACTTTGTCAATGGCTGATGTTACTGAAATAAGTTCACATAAGTTGAAGTTGCTGTTGGCCTATATTGTTACTATTCACTGTTGCATTGAATATGGTATTGGCATATTATATTGACTGGCAATATAAGCTGGCATATAAATGATTTGCTGACAAAATAATACAATCATGTTTTTCACTTGAGCATAAAACCATAGCATTATTTCAGGAGTCATGTTGTGACTGTTGTATTGAGGGGCACATTTTGGTGAGAAGTTTCAGTGGCGTGTAGGGGAGAGAAAAGCACTGGACTGCTGGTGAATAGTTATATTGTGAATACCCATATGTGAAATGGAATAATGCTGTGACTATTATGCCTATATTGGGGTGCATATTTGTTTTGCCTCAGCCAACATGTGCTACTATGTGCGCGCGCGTGTGCGTGTATGTGTGTGCGTGAACGTGCGTGTGTGGGCTGGGTGGCCTGGTTAAATGTGTGACTCCCGGCCTGAAAATTTCTCCCAGTCCGACCCTGCTACAAGCAACCGCCGACGCATTCAGGATCTTCACCAGTGAATGTGCTCACAGGTTGATCTGGATCACCTGTCTCCAACCTGCTCCATCCGAGCCGCTCAGGAGCCTTTCTATCCACAGACCTCTGTCAGTACAGTACATGGTGTTACAGTCAGTGTGACGGTAGACTACATCTGTGTAACCCGGACCAGTCATCATTACACGCATAACAATGAAAGTGGCAGCAGGCTACACCTCCATTCTGCTCATATTAATCCATAAACAAAGCAAATATGAAACAATAATCAATCACCCACCTCCGATCGGATTACCGGGCCTACATCATAAGCACACCGACAACCAAGATGGAATGTAACACGGGTCCTCTCACAGTTTTTAACAAACCCACAAACAACGAAAAACAGGCGATGTTGCAGTGGCTCCGGTGAGCCGTTACTCACCTCACAGACCCGTTAGGCTCGGTGTGCCGGTCAGACTCAGCACCTGCACGGCTGTGGAGCGCAAGGGAGGCAGCACCACTGCAGACATGTGAGCCGCGGCTTCCGAACCAAGGCCAGCCTCAATTAGATTGTAGTGCGCGTGTATTGTTATAACTACGGTCAATTCAGGCTGAGCGTGATCCCCAGCAGGGCCCAGTATTTCAAAACTTGTAATCTTGATCAGAATAATCCGGATAATGAAATCCTCTTTTTCTCAGTCAGGGATCAAGGTGATCCTGCTGACTTTATCTGGGTATTTCAAAACATTGGCAGGGTGGATCACTTTGATCCCAATCTGACCGGATACGGATTTCCAAATCTCACGACTCCGCCCCCGGATCTGAAACATGGCGGACTAAGTTATTTCACGAAATGAGCAGTTGGTAGCACAGCTTTCACATTAAAAGGTAGGTTTACCGTTATCTAATGTGTAGCGTTTTTAAGACCATACGAGGGCCACCCACCATCTCATGTGAGCCAGCTATTTGAATTGTCACCTACTTAAAAAGTGGTCGTACCGATCTCTAATTGAGCCGAGGTCATGCTAACGGTAGCTAACGCGGCTCCATTGATTTGCATGTTAAGTAGCTAGCAGGCTAGCGAGGTAGCTGGCTTTGTTGATGTATTTTACGGTCCATGGTTTAATTTAAAAGGGATTTAATCTTTAGTACGTCATACATGAATTCTTTAAACACCAACCTGTTCAGAGTTTAACGTTATGTTATTGCCAACACAGCGGACTCTCTTTTTTAATTTATTTTTACATGTGTGCAGAGCAGACTGTATAGGAAAAACACATAGTAACGTTACTAGTATGAATTATGCGGCTCATTTATAAGTGTCAGAGGATTGAGTTTGGGTATGCTACAGTAATGCTGATGATATGCTTTTCTGTAACGTTACTTAAACAATTTCTGTGACTATTGTGGATTCCTGACAGAATGGAGACTGAGAGGGCGGTGAGACAAATTGAATTGTCTGACGAGCAGCTCAAGCTGACGCTTGAGCAGAGAGAGACAGAATTGAAGATAAAACTTCTGGAAAAGAAGCTCACCTCAGACCTGTGAGCAGTCTTTAGGTTCTGTGACACTTTTGTGATTTACATTTGTTTCTAATTGCTTTTTTTAAACTTTGTTTGAATTGCCATGTGTTTATTATGTTAATCTCTGTGGTGTTTCTTGCACTCTATGTAAAGAAAAGAATGTGCTATACAAATAAATTTGCTTTGCATTGCATTTCCTTGCCTTTGTCTGGACACAAACATATGTTGGATGTTTTGGTACAAACAAGTTACAGTGTATTTGTTACTCTTATTTACAGCAGTTTCAGGAAGTATGGCCAAACAATATTTTTCTATGCTTGAAATTACTTACAACTAAAACACTCATGTAGATTAAGTGTAATGAACATTTTGAGTAACAATATCTAGGAGAAGTGGAGCTGAGGCTTTGTCAAATCCACCTCTGAGGTGGGATCCAAATAATCCTGACATTTGGTATCAAATTGATCCAGATCTCTGCCTTAACTTTTGAAATACCCAAATGCAACCTTTATCTGGATTAAATCCTGACTCTGATCCTCATCTGTATTGAAATACCCAGTTTTCAGATCAGATCAGGATTTAATCCAATCTGGCTAGGGTAATCCTTTCAAATCACTTTGAAATACTCGCCAATAATGTTATCCACCACGTGACCCGGAAATCGGTGGAAGCCCACCATTCCCGAAGTTCCCGTCTCTTAAGTGCAAATTGTCCAATCTCATCATTTGTCATCCGTCGATCCTGGCGTCACCTCAAAACCAGCGTGCTCCGCCGAGACGTCGTTTGCAAAACACGTTCACTCCAGCCGGCGATACGATTCTAGTGCGCGTCTACTCGTACTATTAAGGTACAGGCGCTGCGAGCAGCCAAAAAGCACTGTCGGTTTCTGTTCCCAACTAATTGTTAGAAAAACACAAACTGCGTTAGAATTCTTTTTTGTAATAAACCTAATGAGCAGGGGTATAAATACAGACAGTGCAGGCAGTGTGCTTGGAGGGAGGTGGTAGAGAAAGCAGGCCCCCCAACAGACTGTTGGCCAGCAAACAGCCTCTTGTAACAGATTGCCACCTTAGAAATACATCCATGTTCAAAGAAAAACTAATGTTAATTTGAAAAAGTGGGGCCAACCATACCATCGTAAAGACAAACCCATCTCCATCACGGAGTCAGAGGCATTCTATTTTACAATAAAATCATATGTTTACTATGTTATCTATACTGCCCACTAGTGGTCTAATTACAGCAAAGCAAGCCTGCATAAACTCCAGGTAGCGTACAATGATGCCTTGAGAATTGTGCTGGGAAGACCATGTTGGTGTAGCGCCAGCGAGATGTTTGTGGCTGCAGGTGTTAATACGCTGCAAGCCTCACTGAGAAACTTTATGTATAAATTTATATGTCGGCTGAACAACTCAGAGAATTGTAATATCATGGCATTGACAAGCATCAACTTAAGCACTACATGCTATCTGTCCAAGATATGGAAGCATTGGTATAGTTGTCTCCTCTGAGGTCACTGACTTTTTTCTTATTTTGTTTTTTAAGTGATTTGTACATATTGCACTGTGAATATGTTGTGTATCGTTCTTTTATTGTGTCTTTTTATATCTTTTATATGTTTTGTCTTGCTCTTAGCTGGACCACTGAGTCTGTAATAAAGTTTATTATTATTATTATTATAAACTATAAAACCACAAATACACTCTAAGATATTTAATTCAAGATATTGCACTAGGGTCCATCCTAATTACGATACATCACAACTAATAACAACTATATTTTAAACGTAAGATCAATTCGATGGTGTCACTCCACCTTACATATTCGGGTTTCTCATAAACAAGATAAGGTCTTATCCCGGTTTCTGTAAACAAAATATGGTGTCGACATGCTCAAACACATAAACCGTATACTCCATGTCTTTGTACTCTATTTTAGTTGTTAGTTTGTTGTTTGCAATACTGCTGCTGATACTGAACTGTCCTCAGGACTAATATTATTGATCTACCCAGCTTTGTGTTAAAATAAGATCCACAATGAAATTATTAGATTTTTTTCGTTGTTGTCATCTCGTTGGAATGATTTTGTTTTATTTTGCTAACATCTAATACAGATTAGTGGGAGCTAGGGTTGTGTAGTTGTTGAAGTCTACCCTCAAAGATGAAAATATCATCTAAATTTTGGTTTCACTTGTTTTGCATACCACATAAGGGTAGGCGATATTGAACAAAATCAATATCTCAATATCTTTACCTGGAAGATATATATCGCTATTTTCCGTAATAAATAAATGGTCGTTTTAAAAGGCAGTGGTCTTACGCAGGCCTGGAATTTTTGTTATTTTAGGGGCAAAGCCACTTGGCCTTTCGTGTTGTCAATTTTTTGAGGGCACAAAGGCCAAAAGCCAGGGCAGCAAGGCCATAACATAAAGAGGAGAGAGAAGAGGAGAGGGGAGTTTTTCCTTATCCGCTGTGAGGGTCTAAAGGACAGAGGGATGTCGTATGCTGTAAAGCCCTGTGAGGCAAATTGTATTTGTGATATTGGGCTTTATAAATAAAATTGATTGATTGATTGATTGATAAAACAATGATTTTAAGTCCACGTCCATAATGAATTTAATTTAAGGACTAAGGATGTATAACTATCTGTGAAATGAATAAATAAAACAAGCTCCAGTAATAATAATGAGTATAATAAGTAATAATGTGATTTATTTAATAGCACTAATAAACCCAATGTGTTTTAAATATAGAACAACCAGGTTTATGTATTTATAAGCAAACAATCTTAAATATTAGGCCTCAATATTTTTGAGTGTACATGATACACTGATTCACTGAACAAGACTGGCTTACAATTAGCCTATTTTTGATGTGCTGTTAGATAGCTAATAAACAAACAAACTACAGCAGGACTATTCAATTACTATTTCAACTGGGCCACATTTCAAAACCAGATAATGTCGGCGGGCCACATTTTTAGCAGCGCGCAACCGATCCACTTTTAATTTTTTGCATACATATATATATTTATATACAGGCATGGCCCTCCTCAACATGATGCAGAAACAGACTAAAAAAGATCTATCAATGCACAGAAGCATAATAAGTGACATTAACAGTATCTAATGACACACACTATGTCTCTACCAGCATCTCCCTCTCCCCTCTCCTCCACACACACACATGCACACACCTCACCTCCTGAAGTTTTCCTTATTAGTCCATGGGCCAGAGGCCAAAATTTCACTATTTGGTTTATCTCAGGTTGGCAAAACTTAATCATAATTTTTGAAAAAATACATGTCCGTTGATGATATTTTGGTATGATAGCAATCCCAAAGTGGCAGCTTAGTCACTGCTATCAGCTCATGAAGTTATCAACCCCTTAACTTAAATTCTGTTTTTTGACACTGGTGTATATCTGGTCTAGGCTTATGGTAAGGACATTTGTTAATGTTTTATAATGTAGTGTTTGGTATCATTTTAAGGGGGACCTTCTTGGCTTTTACATTATGTAAGCCCAGTATTGGGTCTTTCTGACAAACATAGAGGTCACCAGAGCTCTTTAAACCACCAACCATACACATTTTCCCACAATTTCCACCTAAACTATATACTTTCTTTTAGCCCTATGGCATCCAGAAACATCAGGGTCACAAGAATCAACAACTGCAATACTCACAGGACTCTAAGGACTAAGGAAACATATAATATACCTATACTATCTTTTTGTGGGAGGTGATTGTGAGCCTTAAATTTAAAATCTCTATTTTGTAACCTTTATAAGCAATAGTAGAAATTTACATTTGCATAAACTTTAACATATATACAGTCCTATACATAATCAGCTTTTATGAGTCTGTCCACCCTGGGCTATTGTAGCTAGAAACATGATGAAAATCATGAAAAAAGAGCCTACAAGTTAGTCTATTGCTTATATTTAAGTCTGAAAGGGGCAATAAGCGAAATTCATCATTTCTAGATTGAAGGAATTAAAAAATCGCTATGTGAAGAACTAGGGATGTAATTTCATCTGGAGTATAGCATGACATCACACACCCTCTCTCTGTGCTGATCTCCAGCCCATTGTTTACAAGCCGGTCCGGCTGCATGTTCATGTACAGTCATGTGAATCGCCGCCTCCTCCCTCCTCTCGGAGCCCTTTGCCCTCCCTCCCTATAAAAGGCTACAGCCAGTGAGCAATGGCAAATGGCATGATGGTATGTATGGATGGTACCTGTAATAAGTGTAATATACTTGCTGGGATTGAGGTGAGGCTCAGTGACTAGAAGAGCTGGTAGAAGCGCTCCATAGCTGTAAGTTACTCCAGTAGCCGGTGGCAGCCAACTAGTGCTAACTCTGGGAGCTAACGCTAACTCTTTTCTGTGAGGCACGCAGAAGAGTAGGGACGTTAGCGTGGCAGCTGACTAGTGCTAACTGCTAACGCTCCCGGGAGCTAACGCTAATGTTCCTACTTTTCTCCGGGAGCCCGGGAGCCAGCTCACGTAGAAGAGTAGGAGTGTTAGCAGTTAGCACTAGTGGGCTGCCACCGGCTACTGGACTAACGTTAACTTACAGCTATGGAGCGCTTCTACCAGCTCTTCTAGTCACTGAGCTTTGCCTCCATCTCAGCACATATATTACATTTATTACAGATACCATCATCATTGAAGTAGGCAGGGGAATAGGTAAGCACAGCAGAGACCGAGAGTGAGTGACAGACATCGCTAACTGCTAAACTAAGTTGGCTGTTTAGGTTTTATTCCCTCGCCCCTGTAGCGAGTGAATCTGCCTGTAGTGAAACCGGGGCTAACTGGTTGTTCCTCCGCAGGCTCCACTTCACTCAGCTGCCCAACAGACCTGCTGTGTCTTCCCACTTTAACCTGAATAACAAACAGGAGCTAGCTGGGAGCGGAGCGTTAGCCGCAACATGACCGGTGGGACGCACAGCCAGTTAGCCTCCGCTAGTCTCTGAGCAAGCCCCGGCTCTCCGTTTGGATCCAACCGGGGCACCGAGCCCTGATTTGTTATTCAGGTTAAAGTGGGAAGAAGCAGCAGGTTTATCGGGCAGCTGAGTGAAGCTGAGTGAAGTGGGGGCTGCGGAGGAAACACCAGGACCGTCTGGATGTAATAGTGCGTGGAGGTGCTGTGGTGCTCGGCTACGCAGATAGGTAATGAGGTGAGTGGGGTGGGGGGTGGAGAGCAGAGGAAGAGGGAGGTGTGGCTCATGACACACTTTGTTTTGGTCTACAGGCACTGCACAACAGCAAATAGCGGTGAAACAATTTCGCTTTTTGCCCCTTTAAGTTAAAAACATTAAACTTTTTAAATATTTCTGCCTAAATGTGCTTTCAAAACCAGTATTGCACACATGTTAGGCCTATTTATTTACAATAAGACTCTTTATTAGGAGTCTATATGCAATGCGCTCCAGTTTCTGAGGTGATCGATATCAAGTCGTTATGGAAGTAGTTATGTGTATTGATCCTTGCATGTTTTATCTATATTGTAGTTGTGCATTGTGTATATGTGTATATATATTATGTCTTTTTTCTAAAAAATCTGCCTTAGGACAACGGACTAAAATTAGCATTTATGCTAACTCCGGCACATTTACATTGATGCTTTGGCTGACATGTTGATCGATGTGCACTGTCCTAATCAAATAAATAAATAAAGTCAGAGCGTGAAGGAAAGGAAGGAAAGGAAAGGAATTTTTTTCTTCAGTGAGTGGCATATCACAATGAAAGGTAGGTACTGACGTTTCAAATACTACAAAATTACCATAGTGTCAACCAGTGTTTGAATTGGAACAGAATAAGTGCTGGTATGCTGTAGGCCTACTCATTAACTCCATCTATCAGTACATTTACGGAAAAAGGTCTAGCGTTCTTTTTAGACAGTAGGTTAAGTAGATTAATATCTTGTTTTCAGAAGATACACCATAGTGTAGACATATATGGCAGAACAAAGTAGGTCTACAAGTGGAATACAGCCAACTGAAGGGCTAAGTTAAGAAAAACACAATGTTTCTTATTTTTAGGTAATTAGACACTAATGATAACATACTTCAGATTATGATATTCCATTTCTGCCATCAAATCAATCAAAATCTTGCACAATGGTCCTTAAATGTCAGAGAAGTGCAGAGATGTCAGCCAGCCATCTTGAACGACTTACTACTGTCTGACAGAGGCTTAACATATAAGGTAAAGTGAAGATCATGATATGAAACTAGATATTATATGTTGTTACCAACCATGTTATGCTAGCTAGCTAGCCGGGAAGGAGGGTATTATCTAGGCACCTGAAGCAAAGTTTACTACAGATGTATGGGTAGCAGAACAGTGTTAAGCTTATTAGATTTTTGTATTTTATTTTCAGTAGATATACATCACAGGATAGAAAAAAACATGGCAGAACAAAGTACAAGTGGACTACACCCAAAGCGCCCCAGGATGGACTGTTTAATACATTGTTCAGATGATGACTCAAATCTTGTGGCACCTACAAATACAGATTCATGGAGCACACTACTGAGAGCAGCTGAAATAAGAGGCCACAGGCCAATCCTTGACCTTTTTAAAAACCTACCTGAAGGTAGCATACCATCTGTATTGTATCACAGGAAGTGCCGTAGCATCTTTACTATGAAGAGAGACCTTTACATAATCCAGACTCAGAGTAAAAGTTCTGCAGAGAGATCTCTCACAGGAGACTTCAGAAAATCCACTCGACAAGGTCCAGTCACACCAAGAGTGTATGAAGCCAAATGCATTATTTGTGACACATGCAGCAAGTATTTGAAGGGTCAAAATACAAAAGAGACTCTGACAAAATGCTGTGAGTTGAGAGCTGATGACACACTCAGGAGAGCGGCTGAAAGCAAAGGCGATACTAGGATGCTATCCATGGTCAGTTATGAACTAGTAGCAGCTGAAGGTCATTACCACAGATCCGGCTACAGGCTGTACACAAAGAAGCTATATAAAGACAAAGACACTGTTGACGCTGACATGGATGAGGCACAATCACCTTATGAATCCGCGGAAAGAATGTCACTCCAAAAGGTTTTCACATATATTAAGGAAGACCTGATAGAACATCCTAGAGTGATACCATTCAGAGACCAGGGGCCTCATGTACAAAGGGTGCGTACGCACAAAAACGTGGCGTACGTCCTTTTCCACGGCAAAGTTCAGATGTATCAAGAGTGAAATGACCGTGGAAATGTGGCTGGCGTACGCACGTTTCTACAGCTGTGGATCCTTTGGCGACACTTAGAGGTGATGCTGGGAAACTAAATAAATGTGAAAACAATTAGTCTTTAGAGTGATGTGCACATCAGAGAAACATGAACAATTAACACACTCACGCGTGTGCAATTAAATGAGTGGATATAAAAGTATGCGCAAAGTGGTGCAGAAAATACTGTTAACAACAATGGCTGCATTAGCAGTATTAGAAGACTTTGCAAACGGTGCGATAAGAAGAGAGCGTGTGTTTAGAGACAGAGAGGATTTACTGGCACATGTTGACAACTGGCTCATCAGCCGCTTTAGGTTCCCGAGGGCCATCCTCCTGCAACTGTGCGCAGAGCTGCAGCCGGCATTGGAGGGCGACACGGCGAGGAGCCATGCGCTGCCTGTTTCCGTACAGGTGCTGACCACAGTGGGGTTCCTCGCTACAGGGGCATTCCAGAGGGAGCTGGCTGACCGATCGGGACTGTGCCAGTCGACCCTGAGCTGAGCCATGCCAGCTGTGTGGGACGGAATTATCCGCATGTCAGCCAGGTATATCAAATTCCCATACAATGCAGCTGAACAGGCCAACATTAAAGCGCAATTTGCAGCGAGAGCCGGTTTTCCTAATGTAATCGGAGCTATCGACTGCACACACATTGCTATAAAAGCGCCATCACAGGATGAATTTGTTTATGTCAGCCGGAAGCATTTTCATTCAATCAGTGTAGGCCTACAGATCATAAGTGATGCGCAAATGCAATTGACCAACATTGTGGCGAGGTGGCCTGGTTCAACGCACAACTCATACATTCTGAGTAACAGCATGGTTGGCAACAGACTACAAGCTGGCACTGTGCGCGATGGGTGGCTTCTTGGTGAGTAAATCATTTATTCGTTTAATCGTCCTAATATTAATCCCCCTGATGCGCATTGAGCATGTGCGCCCCCAACTATTATCCAGTCTTCACAGCATCAGTACTAGTCAGTAGTTAAAGTTGGTGACTTGCTGTTTTTTGCTAGTTTAACTACAGCTTCAGAGCTTTCTAATAAGCCCCTGAATGTCTCTCTGTGTAAAGTACTCATGTCAATAAACCCGTGCGTAAAGTGTGACATTTCTTAATCAGGCTCATCTTTTCCCCGGCGCACTTCTGCATTCATTTACAGCAGTAGTGTGTGATCCATGTAAGTGGTACATAAAATTAACAAATGGCAAATGTAAATCCAGTTAACATAATTGTCTGCTTTCAACTGACCCCAGGCGACCGTGGCTACCCACTTAAGACATGGCTGATGACCCCTCTCACCAACCCTCAGACTGACCAAGAGCGGAGGTACAATGATCTCCATTCCCGCACTCGGTCAGTCATTGAGAGGACAATCGGCCTGCTGAAGGGACGGTGGCGCTGCCTGGACAGGACTGGGGGTATGTTGCTGTACAGTCCTGAGAAGGTGTGCCGCATTGTGATGGCGTGCGGCGTCCTCCACAATGTGGCACATCGACACGCCATACCACTGCCAGAGCAGCATATCCCCCCACCAGACGAACCAGAAGCTGGGCCCATGAATGTAAATCCTGCCCGGGAGGCCATTCAGGCCCGGCAACATTTGATTTCAACCATATAAAAGAGGCAAGACACAGAATTCACTTGTTCACCAATGCATTTATTGCGTCACTGATATTTGTGAGGACACCTATCAATTGATCTAGGCGATCATTTATGCCGCCGATTGCTCTCACAATTTCCTCTTGTGACTCCAGCACAGCTTGGGTGAGGACACGGCCAGTCGGGCGGACAGCAGCAGCAGCAGCAGCAGCCAGTGGTTGTGGCGCACTCACGCCGGAGACACTGGGGATGCTGGAGGAGCAGGGGATGGTGGAGTGATCCCCCGAGTCAGTGGCACGTGGCTCTGGCCGCGTGTCCTCTGTCTCATTGTCTGTTTGAAAATAATAAATTGAGTAATTAAACATGAGTCAAAGTCTTTGATATCCTCTTTGATATACTGAGATGTTTAAATTTAAATTCAGAAGACTTATTTCAGACCAAATAATACCATACATACAACATTTACGCATAAACTATTGTATGACCCGTATGAACACATTTGTTGTAGGTTACACAAATTTATAGGCATTTACCTTGGGGGTAATCAGAGTCACCCACATGTGCTCCCACCACCCCTGAGAGAGCAGTGTCACCCACAATTGCGCCGACTCTCTGTTCAAAGGGGGTGAGCTCCTCCTCTCCTGTCCCCCCACCTGTTTTGGCCACACTTTGGCGGTGGGCAGCCGTCCTCCGCTTCACTTCCACTTTAATGTCGGACCACTTCTTTTTTAATTCAGCCAGTGTCCGCCTTTCTGATCCCACAGCATTTACGGCCTCGCAAACACTCTCCCACTCTATCCTCTTACGTTTTGTGTTGATGCCGGAAGACAGTGTGGCAAAAAGGACATTTTTACACGCCTCCACTTCATTGAGAAGCACCTCCACTTCGCATTCACTGAAGTTTCTCTTTTTCCTCGTCTTACTCATTCTTATTTTCTTAGTTTTCCGATGGTGCAGAGAGGGGCCGGGTACTCCAACATGTGCGCTCAATTCCACGTTGATTGGGATGTACAAAGGAAATGTGCTTGGATTCATGTGTACGCACAGATTCATACATCTGGATATTTTTGTGTGTATGACGTTTTCTGGATTTAAGCGTACGCCATGTTTCAGTAGGAAATCCACGCAAGTCTTTGTACATGAGGCCCCTGACCTCTATACTGGTGACAGAAATGACTGAAGGTGGTATTTCACAAATTATACCTAATACAAAGAGATACCTACGACGTAAGGTTGAAGCAGAATTTGGGGAATCTTTACATATCATAGCATATGGGCCCAAAAACCTGTTGGTATACCCTAACAGTTTGACAATGGATGAACTTGTAAAGGTTTGCCAGGAACTTAAAGCCGAACTGAAGGTTTCCAAATCGAGCAGCGACATATCTGAAGTGGCATTGAAGATCAGACATGGTATTTGGAACCAAGTAAGTCCCCAAGTATGGCCACCACATGTGTCAGATCTTGAGAAGATGAACTGTGCTCCTGCATCTTGAGTAGTGTTTCTTCAGACCCTCCTAGCAGGTACATCCAGAGTAGGAAATAGCCCATCTAAGAGAGTGCAAAGGCTCACAGCTTCATTTAGCCAAGACCTGGTCTATGCTGTTACCTGTGGCAAAGTCAAACCTACCAAACACATTGTGTTGCCCTTTGTTGTCAAGTCACTCACTGGAAATGTGGAACTAATACATATACTGAACAGGCTTGGCCATGGCGTTTCATATTCTCAGGTAGAGGAAATTGACACAGCCCTTTGTCTTCAGAAACAAGCAGCAAGTGGAGATGCCATCCCACTACCACAAAATATCAAGCCTGGTCTGTTCATAACATTGGTGTGGGACAATATAGACATACTGGAGGAAACTCTCAGCGGTGAAGGGACATCACACAGAGTGAATGGAATTGCTGTGCAAGCAAAGTATATTGCTGATCATCCTGCTGAAAGCACACATTTACCTTGCATCCCAAAAACTAAGAAGAGAAGCATTGGAGCAGTAGAGATGGTGCTTCCCATTTACAATGCAGGAGAACATGCCAATCCTCCAGTTGTACACACGGTTGATGCTGATCACACCACTGTTCTACAGGATGCAGCAGACAGAAACCATATGTGGCTGATAGCTCGCTAATCCAACAAGGATATTTGTAGCTGGACTGGGTTTAACATCCTCACTCACAGCGACACAAGTGTACAAGACTCAACAACATTGTTGTTGTTTTTGACCAGGCACTATATGCCAAAGCTACTGAAATCACCTGGAAACACCCAGAGAAATTCAAAAACATCATTCTTAGAATGGGGGTCTTTCATACCAGCTGTATTTTCATGGCAACAATTGGAAAATGTTTTGCAGAGGCAGGTCTAAGAGACCTTTGCGTAGAAGCAGGAGTGATAGCTCATGGTTCAGTCGCAAGGGTTATTGATGGTCACAGGTGTAATCGAGCAATAAGGCTCCACAAACTGCTCTATGAGGCTTTCTTGACACATCCCTGGTTAGAAGAGAATCATCCTGAAGATCTCATTCATTTGAAAGAAACTTTGCAAGCAGTCGGCAACCTGTGTGAAGACGTATCACAGCCCAGATTTGAGGAAACCTTTGAGCAAGACTCATGCCAGTGCACTCTGACACGTTTCAGCGAGTTCCTCAACTACCTTAGAGAAGACAATGGTCCCCTCTCAGCCTTCTGGATGTCTTACATGGACATGGTTGAGATTTTGTTCAGTCTTATTCGAGCATCAAGAGAGGGAAACTGGATGATGCATCTTGCAGCAATCAGAGCCGTCATTCCATGGTGCTTTGCCTACAATAAACTGAACTATGCCAGATACCTGCCATACTACTATGCCCAAATGTCTTGCCTTGACATTGATTATCCTGATGTTTCTGCCCACTTTGTAGAGGGTGGTTTTTCTGTCCAGCTGGAAAGGAACAATCCCTTTGGAAAGATTCCAGTAGACCAGACGATTGAAGAGACTGTAAACAAGGATACTCAGACAGCTGGAGGAACCAAAAGTTTCAGCTTGAAAACTGCAGCTGTGACCAAATACTATCTCACTTCGGAAAACAGAAGTCAGTATCTAAGGCAACTCAGGAACATGACAGGCAATGTGCCCACAGAAAGTGTCAGACATCACGATGTACAGAAGTCTAGGATAGAGAGGACAGGGCAGATGTCAATGCCTTTGTAGAACTTATGCAGAAAGGCTGGGTAAACCCTCTAGGTCCAGAGGAGTCTGATATTATCAGTCTTTCCACAGGAATCACGGTGTCACCAAACATAGCCAGTGATCTGTTGCAAGCTCATCAGACCGGAGAGGAAGCATATAAAAAGTTCAGAAGTGAACGTTTGGAAGAAGGCTCACCAACAGCAAAGTTCCATGACACAATGAAAAAACAGAACCTGAAGACATTCTCAAGCACCACGCAAAGCAGAGTAAATAAGGCACAAAACAAGGAAGTGGTCTTTAAAGCAGATAGAAATCTCTTTGGCCATGTGATCATTGTTTCACAAAGTAGAGATTTTCCCATTAGAGCTGTCCTGGCCCATCCACTTGGTCCACTGCCTTGGGCACTTTCAAATCCAGATGGCTCACTGCGGAAAACTAACAAGGCTGCTCTTGCAAGAGAGTTAGAGAAATCAGGGTCAGCAGTTGAAGATATTGGAAAACAGTCTGCGTGCAATGAGCATTGTTCAAAAACTGAAAGGTGATGGCAAGACCTTTGGAGAGATTGCTGGATCTGTGCTGAACCTAGTGCTGCACGAAGGAGGACACAGTGAGTGGATAGATGTGGTATTTGATGTTTATAGGAAAACATCAATCAAGAATGCTGAGAGATGCAATTGGGGTTCAGCAAGTAACACTCAATGGACAAGCTGTGCCCCAGGACACAAGGTTGTGCAGTGGAGAAAACTGTTAAGTAATGCACATAGCAAAACAGCCCTGATAAAGTTCATCGTGGACCAGTGGAAGCAACCAGAGAACCTTCCAAAGCTTAAGGACAAGCAGCTGTTTGCAACCTGTGGAGAGACATGCTATTGTCTGAGCAAAACAGACTGGAATGTTGTTGAAGAGCTGAAATCCTCCCATGAGGAGGCAGATACCCGTATGCACTAGGGGTGTAAATCACCAGCTTCATCACAATATGATATCATATTGATTTGTTTGGATGACGATACGAGGTTTGCCGATATCACAAAGTCTGTCACGATATGATTTCGATTCAGCTCAACTCATATACCCATCTAACACAATCATTTACATCAACTCACAAAAACAACTAGAATAGATTTGACCATTTTATTTCTGAGCTCTTCCAGGTATCAGGCATTTTAATGAAAAACAGTATTCTTCTGTAACAAAAAATAATAAAAATAGACCTGTTCACTAAAGTCTCACATTTCTCACGTTTAAGTGAATTTCAAAATAATGGTGTATCTTTAAGATGACGATATGGATCGATGTTTTCATTTTAGATCGATGTAATCGGATCGTTAATCAATGAATCGATGTATCGATGTGGATCGATGTATCGTTACACCCCTAGTATGCTCTTACATGCAAATCATGCCAGCCAGAATGGCTTTAAAACCACAGTCATTGTGAGCGAGGATACAGATGTCATGATCCTTTGTCTCGGATACTGTGAGAAGATAAACTTCCCCCTGTAACTGAAATGTGGCACTCAGAATCGGACAAGATACATAAACATCAGCAGCCTTGCTCAGTTCCTTGGAGATGACCTATGTGATGCTCTTGTAGGCCTACATGCCTTCACAGGTTGTGATAGAGTAAGTGCATTTGCAGGAAGAGGAAAACTCTGCGCATTCAAACTTGTCAAAGAAAACATGACATTCCAAGAGTCCTTTAAAACCTTGGGAACATCCTGGGATGTGTCAGAGGAATTATACAGCAAAATGGAGTCACTTGTCTGCAGGATGTATGCACCATCATCAAGCATATGTGACGTTAATGACCTGCGTTACCAGATGTTCTGCTACAAAAGGGGTGAAGTGGACTCCAGCGTACTTCCTCCTTGCAGGGACTGTTTACAGCTGCATATACAGCATGCCAACAGCATGGCTGTCCTACCAGGCAGCAGTGTGGAGGTACTGCCTGGAAGGACAGCCAGACACACCAGAACCAAAAGGACAACTGATGACCAAGGTATACTTAAAATATTTTCACTAAATACATGTTCACCATCTTAGTCTAATAATAAAATAGTATATGTAGGCCTATTGGTATTTACTTAACATTTAGGTTCATCACAGAAAGTGATGAGGAATACCCTTCACTTATTCTTACAGGTATGCTGATGTTAGACTGTATGCGAGGACCTCCAGCACCACTGGCTGTCCTGGAACTTATGGCCAAATGTGTACGGATCTGCAAACTTCCTGACTGCTCCTGCCTTGCAAACAGACTGAAGTGCACAGAAATGTGCAAGCTACAAACCTGCACCAATCAGAGAGAGGAGGAGGAGGATGTAGATGTTAATGTGACACCGGACGAAAAGGGCAAAAGAGGAATGGATTGGAATCAAAAGAAAGATATCGTAACCCTAATTTCTGAGGGAAGACAACTCATTTTGATACAGCAGCTCCTCAACATACACATAAACAGTATGTATGTTTCCAGAGTAAACCAGCCACCTATAGTGAGTACCAAACATACAAAAAATGGACCTTGGTCTTATTTTTTGGACTTTTATTTGAAATGCAATGCACAACATGTAACATTAACACATTAACAGTAACTGACTTTTTCAATGTTTGTCTCTGCCTTTTTCTTCTTCTTGTCAGTATTATATAATACAAATACATAAATAAAAATACACTTCAAAAAAAAGAAAAGTGCTTGAAATCTACAAAATAATAATAAGTATAGCTGCTGCGCAGCAATGGTCGGGCCGGGCAATTTTAGGCAAAATTAGGCAATTCTGATCATGGTTTTGGACCTTTAGTCAGACAAAGTGAGATGTTTGTGGATGCCAGATTGGAATTGGGGAAAGGTCATATGAATTTTACTAGCGCTGTCAAGAGATTAAAAAACATGGAGAGATTAATTAATTATGATCTGTAATTAATTGATCTAATTAATCTCTTTTTTAATCTCATCTCAAAATTGCAGAGAAAAGCCCTCATCTTGAGGTATTTTCATTTAAATTCATTACATTATTGTGGCAGATGATCAAAAGATCGATATATATTACAAAAAGTGGTTTTATAAAGTCATAATTATTGTTTTCAACAATAACACACTTGAACACAGATGCAGTACACCTAGCCATTACATTCTATTGTTTTTGAGATTAGTCCCAATAAAGAGTGCTGCAACCTTCAGTCTCTACCACCAGGGGGATGCTTGACTGTCATGACATGTCAGCTTCATTAAAAGCATAGCTGCAGATTAACGCAACAATAGATGTAAAAACACACAGAAACAATACATCTGTGAAATCACTCCTTCCTGTGGCTGCCTGCGCTTTCCCTGTCCTTGTGGCTGCAATTTGTGCGTCTTCTCTTCTTCAAACTACAACACCCATAATTCATGTAGGAACTGCTGCAGCCAATGTGCAGCCGGTGGGAGCTACATGACAACTCAACCACCATGATCAATTTTTATCAGGCAATAACTACTCCAGACTGCTCTAGTGTAATTTTCAAGACAGTCAGGGCAGGATTCAGGATTCAGGACAACTGCTTGGCACAGTCCCAAAATCCAAGCAGTTGTCCTGAATCCTGAATCCTGCCCTGATTGTCCCAAAAATTTCACGGAGGTTGCCGGGGAGGTCAGATACTTGCGAGCTAGGGCAGACAGCTTTTCATAGGCTCTTGAGTGAGCAGACCACCACTGCAGGGGATAGTCATCAATGCTGATGCTGGGCTCTGCTCTGTAGCGCTGCAGCTCTCCCACAATTCAAGCACAAAGAAGTCCAAATCGTACGCCTACAGACAGATTTTATAAAAGGCAAATCTGTGGCATACAGAAACAGTAAAGTTAGAGATTAAAAATTAGATTAACGCGATCAAAAAACATAGCGCATTAAATATGGCTGTAATTAATTATTCGCAATTAACGCGATAATTTGACACCCCTAAATTTTACATAATTTTATAGACAAACATTTAATATAGAAAATAACTGGAATGCTAATCAATAATGAAATGATTCATAGCAGAGATAGGCCTATTTGTAAAATTGTAAATGCACCATTACAGCTTCATTTTAAAAGGAATCAACATTACCTTTCAGCAGCAAAAATGCACAATAAAATAAAAATAGGCTAAGCAGAAAAAACAGGAAAAGGGGACAAGGGATAACAGGGAAAAGTGTTGATAAAGAGTATTGGTCTCTCTGCCAAACTGCCTGGATCACAATTATATTAACCTTAGTAGTCTCTAATCCACATAGCATGATGCCTGAACATAGGACTTTCACATTAGAATGTCCATACTGCCTTAGCTGAGGCTTGAACTCACAACTTCTGAGACTGAGGTCCTTCTTCCATCTCACTGAGCTAATTGACAAGTGACAGTTCATGTGTGGCTTCACAAATTGACTAAGCCAAGCATCAGGGTGCCAGACAGTAGCCATCTATGCCATGTAAAAGCAAATTTCAAAGTGAAATTTCCAAAGCTGTAGCACATATGGTTGATTTGTTATGAATTTTCAAAGTTTTGAAATGTAGAGGCTTGCTGTAGCACCACCATCAGGACTATTGGTCTGTTTTTGCTGCTGTGGCAATCTGGCATGGGACTGGACCTTTGTGTGAAGTTTGGTCATTTTTTTGCGCATGGGAAGTAGGATTTCCTCGGAAGAAGAAGAAGAAGAAGAAGGTCCTGGCAGCTTAGGCTGCCCGGCCCCTAATAAAATAATTAAAGACAGGCATCCCTGCCTATGGTACAATGTATGCACATGCACATGCACACACACACACACACACACACACACACACACACACACACACACACACACACACACACACAATAGGAGTTATAATGTTAATGGGCATCCAGTCAGTTAGCTAGTCAGTAGCACCTTCGCTTTAATATTAACACATGCACATGACACATGTAGTGTAAGATTTTATGATTAATCAAGTAAAGGTTTTTACTCTGCATAGATTGTTTGAGCATAAGAAAAACTCTACTCTGTGCATGCTGATTACATCTAATGATTAAGTTGTGTGATGTCTTATGTAACGGTGTTAAGTGAATGGCTGTTGTAACCACACACACATGATTGAAACACCTCACACCTTGTATGGTTTAAAGCACACACATAAGACATTATGCACCACCTGAAAGTGTAGCAAGACACACACGCACTAAGGTCTGTATTGCAGCACAGGGATCATATTAGAGAAAGACGAAAGATAGACACTAAGGTCTGTATTGTATGCAGCACAGGGGGTCATATTGGAGAACGACAAAAAAGATCCCCAGAGTTCACATGTTTTTTGAAAAAAAAAAAAAAAGGTGTGATGCGGCCCGGATCTATTGGTGAAAAGTCCAGGGCTTTCCAGGGCCCTGAGGTCAGCCTTGGACAAAGGCCAGATTGGTTGCTACAATTAGGTCATGCTTAAGGCAGAATTGGGCAAAAAAGGAAATGTTTTCTACCAATAGAAATTGGCCGCAATAGGAAGGCATAAGGAAAAGAGGTGGAGATTCAGCCGAATCCCCACCTGCATAAAAGAGAGTGTTCTGTGGAGATTTGTCAGTCTGGTCCCAGGTGCTGTGTTTTTGTTGTTAAAATATTACGTTGCAACCAAGTACTGTGTGGTTTTGACACTTTTCTAGCTTGTTAAAAAAAAGACATACAGTAAAAGAAAAGAAAAAATCGCTCAAATTTTAGGGGTGCTGGGATTCACCTTAGGGGTGCTTCAGCACCCCCAAAAATGGGCTAGAAACGCCTATGATCCATCCCTTGGCAGGTTGATCTTACAGAGTATTAAAAAACGTTAAAAGAAAGGAAAAAAAGAAAAACATGATAGTGAATACATTAGTTCACCGAGGACAGAAGGAGAAAAAATATGTACCATACAAGATAAAACATAACAACATGGTGTACAAAGGTGAATGTCGGTCCAGTCCAGTGTATGAAATTGAGTCCAAATAAAGTGCTATGTGCTGTGGTTATTGCATGATGCCCATAATGACGAATGTGGATATATTAAAAAAACAAATACCATAAACAGCAACGACAGTAACTGAGTCCACATAGAATTCAGTGTCAGAGTTATTGCACAATGCCCATAGACCACATATTTCAAGTATTTCCACTATAAGTGCTATTGCTGATAGATAAATATAAATATAAATATAGATCAACGGTCACATTTCGCAAAATGCTAAGTGCAGGTGATATTGCACTATGCCCATGAAGTGCTACATGCTGATATTTGAGTGAAGAATATACTACCCATGCTTACATACTTGATTGTTTCTGAGCCACACTTTTAAGTGACCCTTGAAAATAGCAAGGCTGGAGCTTTCTATGATTGAGGGTGGTAATGAGTTCCACAGGGTGCTTCCTCTGAAAGACAGAGCATTTGATGTTGCCCAATAAGAATCCAGACTGCCATTGCATTATTTTTTTCTCAATAGACACAGGTGTCAAAACCGTGTTGACAGGAAAGAGGCAGAGGAGGAAATCACAAAATCACCTGGGGCAGTGCGAGCGGGGCATCAAGGCCACTGTGGCCTCAGGGCAGATATTTTTTTCAAGGGCACAGGGCCATAGCCCTCGTGGCCCTCATGAAATTTCTGCCCTGGTCCTACGACAGCGGCGCCACCGCAATGCTTTCAGTTTCAGCCAGCCCCACTGATTGCAAATTCCAGTATGCGGCCCGCCAGAGAGTTATATCTGGCAGCTCAGAAGGATCACATTTGAAGTAAATAAAATAACATTTTCATAAATAAAATGTATACAAGTGAGCACATTAGCGATAGCAACCATTTCTGAAACGAAAGTTGCGGGTCACAGGCAGGGTAATCAAATATGATAGTGACGACAGGGGGAGGGGGGCAGCTCTCAGAAAGAGGGACAGGGAGAGGCAGGGCAGAATGTGTGTGTGTGTATGTATGAGGGAGAGAGAGAGAGAGGGAGAAAGAAGCGGCGGCTGTGGAGCAGAGAAACAGGTGAGACAGCATGCAGCAATGGACCATATCGATGTGAATGATAGAGTCGTATTCCATATCTCGTTTTAAAAAATATCGATACATCCAAAATAACAAGATATCGCCCAGGTTTAAGACCACACCACATTTGTCCTTTGGTGACAGTGATGATAAAGGAACATATCTTCTTTTTTCCACGTCAGCTGAGCCACTGCAATTGTATGATGGAATAGAATATTTGAATCTAGATCTTAATCTACTGTGTATGTACAGACTTTACAGAGAAAAGAACCCAATGTCCCCAGCAAAGTTCTGGTTGTATAGAGACACGTTCAAACAGGAGAACCTGAGTTTTGGCCAGCCAAGAAGTGACACATGCAAAATGTGATGCTTACTTTGCTAAGCTTGTAGCAGCTTCATCAGATGAAGAAAGAAAGAAGATTTGAGTGAGCTGCGGAAAGTAGAGGAGGTGTACTCCCAGCAGCAGACTGATAAAGAATGGGCTAAAGCAAACATTGACTGCCATGTTATATGTGTGGATATGCAAGGTGTTATTTTTACACTTAATCTTCCAGTATTTAATATCAACGTCAGTTGACAAACTATAATCTATGTATTAATGAGCTGGGAACTGAGGATCCCCCAGTCATGTGTGTCTGGCATGAAGGGATTGCCTACAGAGGCTCAGCTGAGGTAGCAAGCTGTCTACTAAAGTGGGTCTTCCTTTACTTCCCTGGTGAAACATAAGGAACGCAGATTTATCATCTACAGTGACTGATGCTGTGGCCAAAACAACAACTGGCAAATGCTGAATCTTATGGCTCTTCTAATATCCATGGGCTACTTCACTGAGATTGAGCGGAAGTTCATGGTGTCTGGCCACTCTTTCTTGCCCTGTGATTGTGCATTATAGAGAAGAGGCGCAATTTTCTACACAACGTTAAACGTGGCACATAACACACGACCAAGTTGTTCAATGCTAAGCAAATACCCGCACGCACGGGCTCACCTGTTTTATTGATTAGAGACAGCATACCTGTGGGCAATTCCCCAATTAGGGTAACGTGACGTGAAACGCCAAAATGAACAAAAAAAAAAATCACAACATATTTTTAGCAAACAAAATGAAATGAGAGCACATCAACACCCCCACTTGCTCACATTTGCTCATATTTTACAGAAATCATGTCAACACAAGCTTCACAGGTTTTTACATTGTTCACACAATAATCATAAAGTTCAGAGTTCATTATTTGTTCATAGTTCATTCACCAAACATAAAGGTCTCAAAGTTCATTAACCTCAGCTTACTGGCTGGTTTCGTTAGGATGTCTGCAACCATTTCATTAGTTGGGCAGTATGGAGCTATAATTGGTGCAAAACGATTTGCAAATGCGTATCTCAATCTGTGTGTGTGTAGTCAGATCTGTGTGTGCGTGTTCAGATCTATGTGTGCGTATTCAGATCTGTGTGTGCGTGTTCAGATCTGTGTGTGCGTATTCAGATCTGTGTGTGCGTGTTCAGATGTGTGTGTGTGTAAAAAAAATCCGTATCTGTATTCAGATTTGCAAGTGAAGACAAATCTACAAATGCATGCAAAGATCTGTGAATGCGTACACAGATCTGTAAGTGTACATAAATCTGTAAATGTGTAAACAGATCTGTAAATGCGTACATAGATCTGTAAATGTCTGTCATCAGTTACAACTCAGCCAGGAGCTCTCGACTGGCTGTCTTTTTACACGTGACTTTTGCTACAGTTCTGCCGTGGCAGATCTGCAAATGTGTAGAAAAGATTCGTGTGTAACGTCACTTTTCCTTTGCCCTGAGCTCAGGCTCACAGGCTCACGCTGCCTGGCTGCAGTAGCAGTACAGCCTACACACCACGAGTCGGCGCGTAGCACCCAGTGAAGTTACGCGTGTCATTGTTGGGGTAACAGATGAGCGTTGCGCGTTGTGATGTTGCGAGGCAGACCAAGATGGATTCTCGATTGTTTGCTGTAAGTAAAAGTTCATGTTTTAGCAGTAACTTAGTTGTCAGAAGTAAAATTCTTAAAATGAATTCTTAAAATGAATTATCAGTAATGTTATTTATGAACAAGTTACGTTTGCTCAGCTTGTGTGTCACCGAGCAAATATATCAAGTAACGTTAGCACTACAAGCTAGCTAAGTTAACTGCTCCCAGTAACGTTGGCTGAAAATGTTGTTGCCCACACAGGAGGTCATAGGAGGGTGAATTAAATGTGTCAGATGGCTGCTGTTAATGACACAGGCCGGTCGTTTGGATCTTCGAACAACTCGTGGGTGAGTAAACGTTTGTTTTTCTTAAATAAACGCAATATAAAGTCAGCCCGCATGTGTAATTACTGAAGCGGTCGAAAAAACTAAAGGAGCTTCTCAAAAGCCTGCTACTGAAAAACCATTTATTTGAACCAATGCACAGAGCTGTTCATTACTAGCCGTTAGCTTGTTTCCCTCGGTCTTTTAGGTGAAGGCGCAATGTAAGCAGCAATACTAGTCTATAGGCTGTAACATTGTGACATCCTTTGTCAATTTTAAATGGTACAGCGTTAGTCATCACTCATGAGTCATGACACACATTTACTTATTATGGTCTGCTACAGGTGTATCAAATAATGTTTCCTTGACCACAAATGTTTTTCTATACAGATTGTTAAACGTTGCCTGGACAATGGGCCTCAATCACTAATTTGTGTGTGGAAAAGTCCTTACTTTTAAAATTACTGTAGGATTCATGAAGTTTCCGCAGTGGCCAATTTTGTTCTTACCACCGTTGTTATGTTAGTGAGTCAGAATCATTCTAAATTGACAGCCACGTGTCCGCTATCAGTCATTAGCACACTTCACATTTCTCCATATGAACTGTCAGACTGTGAGGAACAGGCTGCTGGTTAAATTAATGGCAAATCATTTATCTTTGGCAGGTTCTGCTTCGTCGCTACATCCTTGAGAGGCTACATTCTCGGCTGCTACATATTTTAAATCACAGGCCATTGGATTTGGACCGCATGGAATTTGTTTGTACTCAAGACCTGGGGCCTGTTTCACAAAACCAGGATAAGGGATTAAGCCGGGATATCTTGGTTATCCTGGATCAATTTATCCTTGATCCAGTTTCACAAAAGCAGGATAGGGGGAAGTGGGATATGTTTTGACATAAGTTACCATGGAGATTTATTCTGTGGAGCTAGCCTGCTCCAGACCAGGCTAAGTTCCAGGATCTATTTAATCTCATCCCTCATCTCAGTCAGCAGTCACCACAAACGGAAACCAATAGTTATTCCACTGCCCACTGCACATTGTTATCACATCAACCAGACCCACTGTCATTATTTAAACATTTGTGAACATAAATTGCAATCATTTTAGATAAATGATGATTTTGCAATCATTAGATAATTTATAGTTTCCCATAGACTATATAAAATACACATCCCATATAAATATAAATACACATCAAAGAGTAACATGATGTTCCTTTATTGAATAAGGATAAATCAAAGCAAGTAAACCATCAAGTCCTTTCAAAACTGAAGTCACACAGTGACTCTACAAGACAGAAAGCACGGAATCAAAGTATATTATACAACACAAGAATAAATACACATTCAAAGGTCTGTATATGATACACCCTGCATGTCTGCACACTGAAAAAATAAATGCAGGACAAATCCATACGCAACAAATGAACAGACAAATGAATGGATGCAGTAGCCTCCCTGCAAGCTTGTATACACACAGTATACAGCACAAACAACATAAAAGGCCAAATCAATTTAAACTGAATAAAAAAAACACAAATTCCTCTGCCAATGCAGGACATATTTAATTTAAATTTAAAGCATGCATGTTAACTAAAATAATTTAACACATATTGGTCCCTGACCAGCCGACCACTGTCGTCATCAGGGAAGATGGCAGGATTGTCCCAGTCCATGTGTGATGGAACTCTGGGGGCCCTCTCCTTCCTCAGGCAGGCCACATTGTGGAGGACAGCACAGGCCACGGTGATGTCACATGCCCTCAAAGGGCTGACCCTCAAGTGGTGAAGACAGTGAAAGCGTGCCTTCAGGAGGCCAAAGGTCATTTTGATCCTGGCCCTTGTCCTGGCATGGGCATGATTATAGGCCTGCTGTGCTTCCTGAGGGTCTGTGTATGGTGTGAGGAGAAAAGGCCCCCAGCAACACACCAGAGAATTCACCTGTCAATACAAAAGCTCATCATCACAACCTCATAAATAGAGTGACATTCTTGACGCAGCCATGATGTAAAAGGTGGTTATTAACAGAGGTTGTGTAACTCACCTTGTGATAGGTGCTGATAGATTCCAGAGGGCCGAAAGACTTGGGAGTCATGGACCGAGCCGGGCCACTTTGCCACAACATTGCTGATCAGATAGTCAGCACTGCAGACCATCTGAAATTATAAGGTGAAGACTATTAAACCAATCAATGCACATCACAAGCAATGCACAGTGTTCATTAATTGACAATATCAAAAAGTCATGTTCACAAAATCGATTATATTTATAAATAGATATATGTATTCTCTTATGATCAATCAGCATACACACGCACACACACAAATACACACACACAAAATTGCATACATACAATGAAACAGCAGAGGAGCGAGGAGCTAAGATAAGATAAGATAAGATAAGAGGAACTTTATTTGGGAAATCCAAGTAAGTCAGTGAGCTCATCTGTTTATCAAAGAGTTATACAGTCTGATGGAGTTTCCACAGTTTCACTCACATCTACAGTCAGTTTCACTTACAATTTCAACTGATTCATGACCAGAGTACAATACGTTTCCGGAGCTGTTAATTAACTATTCGGATTGTAATTGATGGTTTCAGCGGAGCAGTGAGTGTGTATTTGTGCACTACTTACACATTCAGGCGGTCTGCAATACTTTGCCACGCTTTCTCTCGTTATTTTATAACTGTGGTGGTGTTGCCTTTCTTTTTGATTTTATCCTTTACCTCTTAATAAGCCTCCACGAGGATTTCTGCCTCCGACGGGAAAAAGTACGCCGCTCTTGTTGCCATGGTGAATCGGTGAATCTGTGATCTCTGGTGGGGTCTATTTGAGGAAGCCGCGTGCGCGCACTGATCCAGGATTGGTTTCACCTGGCTTGATGAATCCGTGTCTGCTCATCCTGGCTTGGTCTTTGTGAAACCAATTAAGCCTGGACGCTCTTGTTTTGGATTCGTTGAACCCAGCTCAGTCATTTATCCTGGATGTCTGAATCCTACTTTTGTGAAACGGACCCCTGGTGTTCTGTAGTGCCATTTCAAGTAGCATTGACATTCCAGTATGCATCATGGACACACTATCTGAACTGTGTAGGTTGATCAGGGATGAAAGGGAGCATGTCCAAAATTTGGAACCAAATCTTCAGGTGCAAACACATGCAGATCATGTAGGGCGCCCAAAGCTTTATATTAGCCCTGAGTATCTTCAGCATCTTCTTGAAATACCTTTATCTGTCACAACCATTGCAATCCTGTTGGGAGTGTCGAGACATACAGTCCACAGAAGACTATCAGAAAACAACATGTCAGTGACTTCACTGTATAGTCAAATGACAGATGAGGAGTTGGATGCCATAGTTGCTGACATAAAGTTGACAATGCCACACTGTGGGTACCGAATGATGAAAGGGTCCCTTAAATCCAGGGGGTGCCTGGTTCAGTGGGAGCGTGTAAGGGCTTCAATGCACAGAGTGGACACCATAGGTGTGCTGACAAGACTGACCTCAATGGGGTGTACTGTGAGACGCACATATTCGGTGCCTTGCCCAAGGTCTCTTGTTCATATTGACACGAACCACAAGCTGATTCGGTAAGAATGAATTTGTGCGTTTATACAATGTAACTGAAAACTATAGATAAATATTTTTTAAAGCTAAATGTGCTGTACTTAAGTCTTTACATTCCAATCTCTCCATGTTAACCTATGTTCATTCATTTAATCATTTTTGTTCTTCTCACAACAGATATAACATTGTTATTTTCGGCGGAGTGGATGGATACTCCAGGAAGGTGGGTTTGTGTAAAATGTATAATTGTTTTTGTTGTTTTTAATAGATTTTCTGAGTCAGTAATGATGCATGTCCTTCGTAGGTTTTTTCCAAAATGTATGCCTAATTAGGGAGGTCCCGATCAATTTTTTTTGCCTCCGAGTCATTTGATTTTGAGTATCTGCCGATACCGAGTCCCGATCCGATCCTTTGGCAATGTTGTAAAAAATGAAAGAACACATTCAAGTTGTCCTTTAAAGTTTTTTTAATTATTATTGTAACGAAATGGGCCACGTTACTGTTATGTGTGTTATAAGAAAGAGAGAGAGATTACGCTAGATCCTGTTCTGTTAAGTTGAAGTACTCATATTTCTGAGTGTTAGTGGATGTTAAAGCTATGGTCTACGTTGTCAAAGATTGATCATTATTATTAACATCATTTAGATGGTGGCTATGGCCCAATAGTACGACCTACACAATGTGAAGAGCAAAAGGAACCACATAAATCTATTCTCTCTAACGCCTGCAAAACTGCAAAGAAATTGACTAATAGCAGCCATCCGGTCCGCATGGCTGCTATTGGTCGGACCCTTCAATCCAATCCCCTCGCTCACTACCCTCTTCCTGGTCACGCCTCGTCCCAACCCACTTCACAGGTTTGCCACTCATGTTGCCTGAACAGTACGCCCACTCATAGAAATATACAGTAGTAGAAGCCATTGTCGCCTACTCGTTGACATTGAATATGCACCATAGAGCCTTAATGACTCAACTAGCACTAGTCAACTGTATATTTCTGTGCGCCCACTCTACAAATGTGTAGTGTTTACAACATGGACGTATGGACAACCTAACGTTAAATTTTTGATACATCAGTGATCCTGATCTTTTCCACCCAATTCCAATCCTTTGAAAATGTTTTGATTTCTGATCGGACCGGGACATCCCAAATGCCTATATAGTTCACTATACTCAATGTATATCCAGTCTACTAAAAAGTTTTTGTCCAAAACCACTGTCCCATTCAGTACTCCCTATATAATATACACTAAATCGTTTATTCATTAGTGAGCAGTAAATAGACATTTTGGACACATAAAAATCATAACCATTTTACATAATCACTGTAGTGTACATATCAGGCTCTACTTTTAAGAAGGCACTACATAATTGATAAATTGACTTTCTTTTGGACACTAAAACAAAATGACTGTATATGTAGAGCACTGTTTTAATAAGTAGGGAATTATTTTGGACACAGCCATGGTGTCCATAGCAGGCACACCAATTCCTGCTAACAATCCCACAATGCAACGCACCACATTTTATAGATGACAACATTACCATCTTGCGACTTCACATCTGTCAGTAATGACAACAAATAATGATTATTAAGCAGTGTTAAGGCAGTTACAGTAATTGGTTACATAACTTATTTTATTTTTGTTACTCGGCACAGCTCCATCCAAAGTTCCTCAAAACAGCTAAAACCTACACACTCACGACTCGTATTCTGGACCTTTTTTAAAAATAGAAAATTAAACATTTTTTGCAAAACACTTTTAGTAATTGTCTGAAATCTCTATTCACTACTGAGTTAACAAATCGGTGTTGATTTTATAGGCAATAGTTAATACAGGAGTGATTTTGGACACAGCCATAGACATGTTTTAAATTATATATGTTTTTTAATTATGGCTCTTTTTGTTTCAGATAATGTACCTTGGAGCTGCAAATAACAATCTGTCATCTACAACCCTGGCCTTTTTCAAGGAGTCTGTGGAAAAATATGGCTTCCCACTGAGGTACAATGTACATGATAATATTGCTAAGTAACTATAACAATATACTGGACCCAGCAACAAGAGTTCTAACTGTTTACAGTACAAGCACATTAAGAGTAAAAGTACAGAATCATGGGCTGTATTTAATAGGGATGCAATGGTAGAGTTTACCCACAGTACGGTATGCATCAAAGTTTTTGGGCCACGGTAACGATACGGTTTCGATATCTTAATATAAAACTACTCACACTAGCAAAGGCAATATTGCATGTAAAAATAATTAAAAGCACAGATTTAGTCAAACCACAAACCTTATTAGAAAAATTTAACACTTATCTTAATTGCCTTCCATAAAAAACATATACAGTATCCAATCACGTTAAACAGCAAACATAGTATTGTATTGTTTGCCTTTAAACATTAACAGGGCGTATTGAGCGGTTCAATAAAATATTGAATATTGTTGCATCCCTAGTATTCACAAAGTATCTTATCTTACCACTTGGAGTCCTCCAAAATGATGCTAAGATTTCCTCTTGAGACCTTGTCACAAAGCTGCTGAGAGACAATTATAGTAAAGAAAAAAGATAATGTCTAAACTAAGAAAATGGGCAGGGTTGACCCCTTTTCTATGGAGGACATCATTTTTCATGAATGAACTTGAGTTTTGGTTGAGAGGTGAATCAGTATTTCATTCAGAGGAGTGCAACAAACTAGATAGAAGCCATTTAATTAAGAGTAATATTCACTCAAGTACTTTATATAGTAGTCCTACATATAGCACTATATTCTCCTTAAAATCCAGTATTGGCAACAAAACCAGCTTTATTTAATCTGTGTGGTTGTACTCTAAACATATAAACAAATTGGGCTCATTTTGGTTTGATTAATAATTTGGACAAACGGCAGAGATATATCATGTTCATCAGGGCTGCAAACAGTTTATTGTTTTGACTTGTTGGTGAGCCAACTGGGTACTAACTTGCCACAATGAAAAATTGTTTTTAAAAGTTAGTTTATAAAAATGTTTTTCCAAACACTTGACGTGATGAGTTGCATTACCAAAAAGCTAACTAACTGATTGTGAGCAGGTCTTGGTTCTGAGGTGACTTAGGAGTCCTCTCAGCCTTCTCTTACTATTCACAGGCATTAGAGCTTAAACCAAAAATTTAGGAGTCCTTAAGGTAGGGCAGACACACCTCTTATTTTCAGGATTTCCTCTAAGTCTTGCAGTTAGGAGTTACTATAGGTTTAAGATATTGTGTGAATATGGCCCCACAACTAATAACTTCACATAAGGCAGGCTCATTTTTAACCAGGTTAATTCATATGGTGACCTATATTGCACAGGTAATCAAGTTAATTCAGACAATCGATATCAAAATGTGTCAACCAACTGACTACTGACCAATTAGGTCACTGTAAAAATTGGCTATAAAGGGTGTGCACCATTCAACTGACTACCGGCTGGACCATTTACTGCATGTCATTCCCCCGCTCGCTTTCCCCAAGTTTCCTGTCTACTCACTGTCCTGTGATATGTAAAAAAAAACAAAAAAAAAAAACCATAACATTTTTTTGTGCTCCACAAAATTCCATGAAAATTGTGTTGTATTTATGTACATTTTTCAGGATAAGAGCTGATCAAGGAGTCGAAAATGTTGGTGTAGCACGTCTCATGTTCTCAATTCGTGGCACTGGAATTGGGAGTTTTATCTCTGGCAAGAGTGTTCACAATCAAAGGTATTTTTCAACATGTCATCCACCACAATTTACACCAAAACACCTACAATGTCTTGCAAGATATCATAAAGCACCTGGGTTACTTTACCTGCCATCTATTAACCAGTAGCCATGTATTTCGTCATGTAATATAACTCACTAAAAATGTATTTGTAATGTATTTATCCGCCTATGACAACCTAGCAATGCTTTAGAAAACATTGCTGATATTCTTGCAATCACCTACAGAGATCAAAGTTAGCAGAGGGCCTTAAAATACTAGTGCTGGGACATCTGTTTAAGTAACTGAAGCATTATGTCTTGTTCTCTCTCTTTCATCTGTCAAATAACTAGATAGTCCATTGTTATAATCCAAAAAGTTGAAGTTAATGCTAAAAATATAAACAGAAACTACACCAAATAAAATGTTTAACTTGGAAAAAATCATTTAACAACTCTGGCCAACAACCTCCACTATCTATTTCACATGAGTCAGCCTCATTGAAAAGGACTGCTTTGATTCAATGGCATCCAACACCACACAAAAAATCGGCTGTGGTCGACAAAGTATTGAGATCCTTTATGTTTAGTCCACTGGTTCCCAACGTAAGGGTCAGGTCCCACCAAAGGGTCAGCAGATACATCTGAGGGGTGCTGAGATGATTAATAGGAGAGGAAAGAAGAAAAAACAAAGTACTGATACACAAATCTGTTTCAGTTTTTGGACTTAATCTCTGATTTTTGCTGAAATATTGGATCATTTGAACATTTATTGAAATGAAAGCATGTGAGAATTTTAGAGGGAAAAATCACTATTTGGTGAAGCTGTTAACAACTCAGACTTCTGAAATGTAAGCCCGACTACACACTGCTTTTTGGTTTCATCTTTAACAATGTGTTGTATTTTAAAAGCTTGTTATATTATCCATTGTGTCAAATCTTCATCTGAAAAGTAACTAAAGCTGTCAAATAAATGTAGTGGAGTAGAAAGTACAATATTTCCCTCTGAAATGTAGTGGAGTGGAAGGATAAAGTAGCAAGTGCCTCAAAATTGTAGCTAAGTAAGCTACAAGTAAATGTTACTTTCCACCACTGATTATGGTTGATAGACCGCTTGGTTTATCAGATGAATTTCCAGTAAGTTGTAGATAACCCGCTGTCTGGCATTTTGTCTGTATAGATGTTGCGCTTATCAAACTTTAAATATGATATTGATATATGTGTTATATTGTTCATGAATGTTCATGAACCACCCATACTGTTGTGAGAAAACCTCTATTTACTAAGGTATTTCTGCTATTTTTCCAGGATTGAGAGACTTTGGAGAGATGTCTACATGTCAGTGACAAATGTCTTCTATAGTGTTCTCCACACCTTAGAAGATGAAGGACATCTTGATCTGTCAAATGAACTCCACTTGTTCAGCTGCCATTATGTCTTCATCCCGCGGCTCCAGGCCTCCCTTGATGTGTTCATGATGGATGGGACAACCATCCATTGAGATCAGAACAGAACTTGTCACCCAACCAACTGTGGGAAGTGGGACAAATGCTGTGTCCTGTTCCAGACCCTGAAGTCTCAGGTGTATGTAAAATATCATACTTTTTTTTGTCCCACAGTAGTACCACCAACCTAATTTTAGTAAATGTATAGAATTAAGATATTTTTTATGTTTTTCAAAATTTAGTTTTGAGTCATATTAACATACCTTCCGTTGTAGCAGCAGTTGGGAAAATTTCTATTCTTAATGTCAATAAATTAATAGATAAATACATAGATTCACTTTATTGATCCCAAACTGGGTAATTGTGTTACCGCAGCATATGGACACTTAAAAATACACACACTATACAGTATAAAGCAGAAAGTATAAATAGCAAAGAATACTGCAACATATATACAATAAAAACTATGAGCAGATAAAAAATATAAACAGAAAAAGTAAACAATAGGAGTGTGTGTGTATACGTGTATATATATGTGTGTGTGTGTGTGTGTATGTATGTGTGTATGTATGTATGTATGTATGTATATATATATAATATAAAATCCTCTATTTACATTCAGATGTAACTCAAATTTAAAGACATTTTCATTTATCAGAGCAACATTCAGATAATTGTGCAGCTTATTGTCACCTTAACATTTCTTTCTTTCTATAGGAACTGCATGTGCCAAATATTGAGTGGGAGTGCAGTGGAATTCAAGGTGACAACAGCCAAGGTGTCCATGTTCCAGTCCTTGAGAATTCTCTGGATGAATTGGAGATGGAGCAGCTTAAAAGATCCATAGATCCTCTTGGCCCCTCTGATTGTCATGGAATGGACATTTACATGGCCACAGTTGAATGTGTGCAGAACATCATCAACCGTCAGCTGTAAGCAATATGCCTGACTCCCAACTGACTAATTCTCATGAGGACTGCGACAAAACAAATGATTATTTTTATTATTGATTGATGCAGGGCTGTCGCAAGAAACGTAATATTGCAATACTATTGACAAGGCTAACCATATGGGATTGCAAATGCCACTGTCACTGTGAGTTGGGTATTGTAATGAAAAGGAGAAATGCAGAGAGCGTCTGTTTCTACAGTAGGCCCAAGTCATCTGCTGAGTGTTGGATGTATTTTTTTTTTTTACATTTCTGCTTTACAATACACAATTATAAAATAATGTTTCTGTCATTCCCTTTTTTTTTTATAGCTGCTCTGTCTTCATAGTCTCTGTTTGCTTGCTCAACTCTGTCACACTTTGTTGTTCTCTCGTCCTTTTTTAAAAATGTGTTGGGAAGCCAACAACAGAGCCTAACTTTAATTACAACGTTAAACAAAGAGATACTCTCAGTTAGTCCTAAACTGGTCCTACTACTGGTGTAGTTCTTCATCTCATTTTAGGGGGCAGTAACTTGAAATAAAATATTTTTGCTTATTAATGGATTCTTGAATTTTTAATGAAGGCAAAAGAAATTTTGATTTTAATGTGTTAATTATGTAAGCTTCCAACAATTGTAATAGCTAGCACATTAAGGTCTAGTTTTTGTAGTAACACAATAAAGGCTACTCTAAAGTCCTATAGGTCTAATATCTGTCATACTCACAGTCTTGCCCATTGTAGAACTGACAACTGTCTTAAGGATAAAAGAAAATTTGCACCTAGGTAATATTGGTATGGAAGTTATAAATAAATATCAGTATCTCAAAATCACAATGGCACACTGCTGTTCTTAACATACTTTATTGTCAATGTTGAACAAGGCAAGGGAAAAACAGTAAAAATATTAACAGCACCGGTAGTACCACAATTAATGTATGAGGTTTAAATGGTGTAAACCTTTAGAGTGCAAAACAGTTAACTTGATAGGGTTAACAGCTGACAATTCACTGCTCTCTGTGGGTTTAAATATTTTGAGCAGTTGTACTGGCCATACCCAAGTTAGCAATATGGCAGGAACTTAACCAGGATTACAACAGCTTTAGAAGTGCAGACATCAAGAACTAACTGTAAACACTGCACATTGATAAAAAAACATTCCTTACTGTGAACTGCTCTAATCCTGTGTTAAAGGAATTCACTGCAATAAACTCAAACTCTTACCAAGTATATTTGTTATTTCTAGTCAAAATGTCTAATTTCTAGTCAAAACAAATCTCATTACACTTTTAATAAGACATCTAAAAAGTAACTTGTTTTTAGACAGTTTTCACTTGTTTCAAGCAAATTATCATTTGAAATAAGTGGAAAAATCTGCTTATCTAATTATTTTAGTATTTTATTACAAGAAAAAAATCTTGCTCCACTGGCAGATTTTTCTACTTATTTCGAGTGAAAATTAGCTTGAAACAAGTAAAAATTGTCTAAAAACAAGTTACTTTTTAGATGTCTTATTAAAAGTGTAATGAGATTTGTTTTGACTAGAAATTAGACATTTTGACTAGAAATAACACAAATATACTTGGTAAGAGTTTAAGCTTACTGCAGTGAATACAAAATTATCAGGAGAGGACTCATAATAAAACATTAGAACCACTAAGAACTTTCAAGATGAATGTCCAGCATCTTTCTTTTTGTGCCTTTAAACAAGACCAAACCCTGTGTCACAGGTTCTAATGGCAGCGACCAAGTCGGACTCAAAGTCTCTGTAGGTTGTGTAATGATGAGGCAACTTGATGGTCTCAAAGCATGTCAAGGCCCTGGGAAGAAGGCCACTTGCTACCTTCACAATCAGCTCCTTGGGTGGGACTTCCCAGCCCACCCAGAACCGCAGCAGATTTTTCAGATGCTCTGAAGACGCTGATAAAGACAGTACAGACCTGTGAGATATGTGCTTTCTACTCAGGCATCACATTTCTACTTTCACAGTTTAATAATGAAGTGTCATTCAATAGAAAAGGCAGACAAGGAGGAAAGAAGGCAAGCAGAAGAAAGGAAGGAAGGGAGTGTCATTCAATGGAAAAACTAAAATGCATTTGCGGAAAAGCAATGTTGAAATAACACACCACTTTCAATAAAAGTCCTGAAGTAAGCCATGACCCGAGTGACAGCCTCGACAGAGACATCATCTTCATCTTCATCTTCATCAGATTCTGGATTCAGCGTGGGCCATGTAACGTGTGCAAGGATCATCTGCAAAGACAGAGAATGGTCTTAAGACTTAAAAAGCATATTGCAGGTTAAACTTTTTACAAAATGTATATGTAATTTTGTCTAAGAAATACCATTTGAAAAGTTAATGGAGGATTGAAAATGTTTTTCAAGACATGAGGGCACAAATTTAACTTAAAAAGTGATTGTTTTGAGCAAAGCGTCTACAAACGCTTTTTTTTCAACATCACGTCATATTACGTAACAAGAGGGAGTTGCATGCTAGGCTCTGCGATAGCTCAGTGTGGAGAGTAGGTAGTAATCAGTCAGAGTGGTCCTGTTGTAGAGAGCCAGTGTGTCTTCAGTAGTTTTGTATTGCATTCATTTATCATCGTCATGGTAAATTATTGCGTTTGTGGTGCTTGAACAAACTCTAGCTTGTCAGGACATGGAGTCCACAGCCTTATAACAGGGAAAAAACGGCGCTATCTTCCGAGCCTGGGTGCATTTTGTGCAGCTGAGGAGACGGGACTTCACTGTGGCGTCAGCTATGAAAACGCAGTTGTGTGTGGCGCTCACTTTAGACCAGAGGATTATCATCCCTGGCTAACATGTCTACAAGCTAACACCGGTCCCTCACCAAGACATTGATTGTCCTGACACCACAGCTCAATCTCTCTCCTCTGACCATTAATTCTCTTCCTGGTCTCTCCCTGCTCTCTGGGGCGCATAGCAGGCTCATAGTTGTAGGGCTGCGGTCTGTCATATGTGTAATTATACACATTTAAAGTCTCCTCTGCGTCAGCACTTGTATTAGGATCCACTGTTTTAATACAGTTCAAGTTGACCGGGCTCCCTCTTGTTACGTCACTTCCGGTTCGTCTTTTTCAGATGCGGAAGTAAAATTTTCTCACAAAAACATCTCCAAAAAACTCTATAGTGTATTTATAAGTATATTTTAAAGAAGAACTAGTTCCGACATTATTTTTAAACATTGATTGAATGGGGTCTCTAACCTGCAATATGCTCTTTAATCATACTGAATGGGACTTATAATTAATGTATAAAAACTAATCTCATCTACCTGGGGTGTAATCTCAGCTTCATTCTCAGAAGGGAAAAGCAGCTTTACCACATCTGCTCTATTGGAGAGAAGTGACCAAATGCCAGTCTCCTTCAGTCCCTTTCTCAACTGCTTCACTTGTTTAGCTGATCGCCCCAGAACCTGTGTAAAACAGCATTATAAGTCTGGATATACTCCAGATTTCTTTTGTTTATAAACAAAAACACCAATATCACCAAATTATGTAAAACTAAAAATCAAGATATTAACACTGCAAATGACTATTTTACCGAATGCAGGAGCAGCTTGTCATGGAGCCACTTCATGTTGTTTAGAGTTGGAAGTGGAAGGTCCCACGCCATGCAAAGGCTGACAACACGGTCACGTTGTTCATCTTCAAGTGCAGATTTCTCTGTCAACTTGAGACCGATAGGAAGGTAGGAAGGAAGAAAAGATTTAAAAAGCTATGCAAAGAATATTACAAAATCTAAGAGGAATATTAAATTACTCATGATGCAAAAACTTGGAAAGTAGAAGTACTCCAGAAATTCTCTACAAACTTAATAGCCCTTGCTTTAACAATGTTGAACAAGGCGAAAACAAGGCTTTCTCTAACAATATGCAGTAAAATTAAGGTCACTAAACTTACCAGCTGGATTGTTTCACGGATGTCTAAATCAGGACAGTCTTCAATCATGACTGTGGTAGTGTCGATGGAACCACCACACAGAACATGTGTAATGGCTGGGCTGAGCCCAGGGAAACCAGGACCTCCATACAAGAAGCAATGCCCCATCATTCGCCCTGCCATCAGGAAAAGCTCACTCTCCACCACAGCAGAGTTGGCAGGCACCAAGTGGTCTGACTGACCCTCGAAAATCTTTGTGATTGCACCGTTTCCTATTTAAAAATTATATTTATGATAGCTTATAATTATGACAGCATTTTTGCCTTAAAGTAGCCCAAACAATACCTTCAGTGCTTTTACATTTGAAATGTTAGAAATGGAGTGCTGTGTAAACACTGACCAAGATTGAGTTGGAATCCAGTTCTCAGCTTCAGCATCATGGTTGACATAACATGTCGGTTAACACCGAGTCCTACAGCAGCATCGCCTTTGGGAAAGATGGAGACAACTTGACATATTTAAGTATTAAACAGCAATACCCTAATGTGGAAACAAGTTTAGAAAATAGCCAAATTATGTATTAATAATTATTAGTTACTTCAACTTTCACAAAAACAGCGCACCTTCAAGTGTGCATCTCAGTGGCGAAGCCCACTCCACGTTTCTGCGCTTATAGAAGCTCACATAGGACCTGTCCTGTTCTTCCTGGTCTTTCCTCAAGTCCACTGAGAAATGATTCTCTTCAGAACCGTTCTTATTGTTCAGCACCTCTTGGGTGAATAGCCAAACAGCTCTCTTGGGATCTGCAACAGTCTTCCAGTCTGACAGGGCAAAGAAAATGTCAGTATATAAATCTATTTTTACAACAAATCAAAAATAGAGAACACAATAAGTTTAAATGTAGGTGCATGCTGGAGGGACAGAGTGGGACATGTTCCCTTCCACTGACATACCTCCTGATGTGCTTGCTGCTGTTCTTGGTGGAGATGGTGCTACAGTATTCCCATTGACATTAGAGATGCTGCCAAAAAAAAAAGTGCTTTCGGCAAACATTCTTGATACTCATAATTTTTTGAATTTCCCTTTGAGGATGAATAAAGTAATGTTATCTTATTTTAACACCTGTGATAAGTAACTATTAGACAAGTACCTCTCTCCACAGAAACTTGCATGCACCTCCAGACTGTGCGTAGGATACAACTGGCTACAGCTGGGGCAGGAAGCCATGGATGACAATGCGGCTGTTGAACATGTGTTCATCTTCACAGAATAGATAGAAAAAAAATAGTTGTTATTCAACTATTTTCCCAAAAAATAATGTTAAAAGTTTATCTGCTCTCCAGCTGTGGAACAAGAGAAAGATTGATACACACTGGAGTGAGTGTATGCCTGAGTGTGACAGATCCACGATCAAATAATTACCAGGGAAAAAATACACAGATTAAGAAATAGTGTAAACCATTTATAGTGATCACGGTTACAGTGATCAACAGTTTATATGGATCAAGAAGCTTAGGACAGAATAATTACTTTACAAATGCTTTTTAAATAATTTGCTTATAGTATGCATTGTATATAAAACAGGCAAGAGCATACTCAACAAACTCCACAACCAATAACAATAATTACTAAGAAGAAAGAAAGACAGTATGGGATATTCAAGCTACTTTTACTGAAGATGTACTTACATCTTTAGAGGATGTGGATTTTGTGGCCGTGACGGCATCGGTATCATCAACTGACGAGTTATACACGGAGACACACTCAACATCTGAGTTAGAGTCCTGGTCCTGGTTACACAACAAATAAAATAGGTTACTCAAATACTCAATGTCATCATGAAGGCCAAATGAAATGTAAGAACACAACTTACTTCACAGTCTTTGTTGTCTGTACAACTATCAACATGGAGGGCCAAAAGATGCAATGGCATTGTCTCCTGACAATTGCCACAGGTTGCCTTTGGCATTTTAGAAAATTCTGGGGCATTTGTGGCAAGGGGGGTAACATCTAATTCACTCTGTAATGGGGCTATGTATAGCATGTTTTTTCCACCATTTGATGCCCTCTTCAATTGAGCGGTGGTGTAGCCTTCCACCTGGGGGCTGATAACTGTCAGCCGCCTTCGTCCACTTCCCCCTGAAACATAAAAATCACAGTCAACACTGACGTTTGCTAATGACATGACTTAGGGTGCAGCAAGAATAAATTACAGAAGTGTAATGGAAGCACAAAAAGTAGCTTGGAAATTTAAAAAATAATACTGCCAAATAAAACTGTACACACTTTATGCATATTTAGGTTTCTGATGTGAACAACAGCAATGCACCACAGTATGATAATAAATAGACTTCAAAGTCTAAAAAAACAAAAGTGCTATATATTACTTCAGTGGATGTGTTTACCTGCAGCCTTGTAAAACATCCAGGAGCCTTTCAGGCTCTGGAGTTTAGGGTACTCATGATAAAGTACTTCAGATATCTACAGAAAGACAGTAACATGGCAAACATTGATCGTCAACTTACTCTTGATAATGACAAAACTCATTTAATGTCTATGTCTTTTTTGAGGTTTGCTTAAAATCACTTCAACTTGATGATTGCCACGTGTACATGAGTAGGTCTGCATATGACAACCAGTCATCAGCCTAATATAAGGCTACCTGCTGCACTACAGGTCTTTTTCACAGTGTACATTTTGGCTTGTCATAGTAGGGCCTTTTGAGGCTGTGCTGGTACAATGTGAATATTGGCTGCATCACTTTGTATTTACACTCATCATTGAAAATTTGTGTTTATTTCTGTGACACATTATAGATAATTCAGAACAAAATCACTTGGAAAAGGGAGACTGTCTGTAGATGGCATGAATTTTGTTTGTGAGAGAAAAACTGAAATCGAAGAACATTGGTAGATGTGACAGGTTCTCTTGTCACATCTCGCACAAGGTCTGCTGTCTTTTAAATACCATAAAATTACAGTCTGTTATGCTATGGAAAACTGCATCTGAACTCATGGATTAAAGCAAAAAAAAATCTTTTGACTGAAATGTATTTTCGAGCTGTAGCCAAGTCAAATTCCCAATTTGTAATTTGTAAAAACATGTTACAGGGCATTTTACTTGACACGTGCTAAAAAAATAAGATAAGATTTACAGCCTCACCCCACACCTTGTTCTCTAATGCAGACATCAAGTTTAAATATTTGACTAACAGTGTTTTACAGGAGGATGATCTGAACAGCTGTTCTATTCACACTTAAAATGTTTTTTGTCTTTCCAATGTAATTTTCAATCTATGAAATCAATCTGTGCCTTTTTTTTGCCAAGCTTCTCTCAAGTTTTACTCTTTCAAATAATCAACCATCTACAGAACTTTTCAGTACGCTATTTTTCTACTTCTTCTCATCATCATTATCATTATTTATTATTATTAATAATAATATTGTTTAAAGTGAGCCTCTTATCGTTTAACAGAAAAATACATCATACAAACAGCAACTTTTGCAGCCTTGTCAGTCTGATGACGAGTTATCACCTTTCTGTCATCACTAACATACTGTTAATAATCAAAGAAGCTCTGAGGCTTTGTTCTATGTTATAATACAAGATTTCAGCATTGAGCTACAATCAGGCAACATTCATGATTCTGTACAGTCAAACTAACCAAAAGCTTCTTATTGATCATTATAAAGTTTCAGGGCGTTCCTGTAACCATGGTAACTCAGAGAGGAGGGACAGACGCTGAATGAAGCCGTTTACACAGATACACTGCAGACAAAGTCCAGACTACAGTTGTTATTTCACACATGTAGCACACAACAGGAGACTCTCCGTGTCAGACGAGTTCTCACGTGCTGACTAAACTCAAAAACTAATTGATAACATAGCAGCGCGACGAGTCCCTGCTAGCTAAGCAGCTAAACTTTAGCGCCGCTCCGTGTTGAGATCCCGCCCTGTGTGGGTCACTACACTGTCATTGGTCAGGCGAGCACCGCTGTTAACGACACCATTGGCTGTAGAGTGTGACAATCTGTCAATAAACATCAGCCAACAGTTCCCCTCCGATCTACATTGATCTCACAAGTCGCCTCTGTTAAGTTTGAATGACGGAAATCCGTCGTAGTAAAGTACAGTAAAGTGATTGGTATAAAACACTACTGCACCTGACCTGATCATGAGCTGCATCCTCTGGCAATGAGACCATTCTCATACCTAGCCCTGCCTGGCAAAACCTTAGCTCCTCATCTCCTTTTGGAGTCACAGTTGCAGGACAGGGAAGGACATAAAACTGAAAACACTGCAATTTGCGAGTGACTGTCTGTGGTGGGGTTGCAAACCTCCTCTTTCCCCTGAAAAGACCTGGAAACGATCTGTGACAAACAATAAAGGATTAAAATAATATTTACAATTACCATGGGTAATATTTTTAGAAATCACTCAGTTCTATTTATTGATACAACTCTACGAGGCCACTCCAATGTAATATGTATAAGATTTCCAAATTGTGCGTGTGTGTATGTACAGAACTGCAACTTTAAACTATTAAACTACCTTTGCATTTCTGATGACACTGATGTTTGCATAATGGTGGCTGTCCTGGACGAAGGGTTGAAGATGGCAGCTGCCCTGTGTGGAGGATTGAAGTCAGTGGCTGCTCTTGGTGAGGGGTTTGCAGATGCTCTTCCTTCACTACTGCCCCCAAGATTTTGTTGGATGAGTGTGATCAGGTTTCTGGCCACACTCTCCACATCCTTCTCTGGGCCTGGACTCTGATCCTACAGAAACAAGACAAACACGAGTTTTAACTCAAATAGCGACGTTTTAACTAAGATTATTATGAAGAACTCAAATAGGAAAGAAAACAGACAATAACAGATAGCTAACGTTACTCCTTAAGTTAATCATTTACTTCTAAATTACTGTCCCGCTGACTTATCAGTAGACTTATTGGTCAGAGGCACTTATAAAGTTGCTATGCTAATTCAGACGTTGTAACCACAGCTAATAGAGGGAATCGCCTTTGCACCCTGCTTACAACTAAATAACATTTAATTCACCCTCCTATGACCTCCTGTGTGGGCAACAACATTTTCAGCCAACGTTACTGGGAGCAGTTAACTTAGCTAGCTTGTAGTGCTAACGTTACTTGATATATTTGCTCGGTGACACACAAGCTGAGCAAACGTAACTTGTTCATAAATAACATTACTGATAATTCATTTTAAGAATTCATTTTAAGAATTTTACTTCTGACAACTAAGTTACTGCTAAAACATGAACTTTTACTTACAGCAAACAATCGAGAATCCATCTTGGTCTGCCTCGCAACATCACAACGCGCAACGCTCATCTGTTACCCCAACAATGACACGCGTAACTTCACTGGGTGCTACGCGCCGACTCGTGGTGTGTAGGCTGTACTGCTACTGCAGCCAGGCAGCGTGAGCCTGTGAGCCTGAGCTCAGGGCAAAGGAAAAGTGACGTTACACACGAATCTTTTCTACACATTTGCAGATCTGCCACGGCAGAACTGTAGCAAAAGTCACGTGTAAAAAGACAGCCAGTCGAGAGCTCCTGGCTGAGTTGTAACTGATGACAGACATTTACAGATCTATGTACGCATTTACAGATTTATGTACACTTACAGATCTGTGTACGCATTCACAGATCTTTGCATGCATTTGTAGATTTGTCTTCACTTGCAAATCTGAATACAGATACGGATTTTTTTTACACACACACACATCTGAACACGCACACACAGAACTGAATACGCACACACAGAACTGAATACGCACACACAGATCTGAACACGCACACATAGATCTGAATACGCACACATAGATCTGAATACGCACACATAGATCTGAACACGCACACACAGATTGAGATACGCATTTGCAAATCGTTTTGCACCAATTATAGCTCCATAGGGCAGTACTCCAACGTCACGTCATCAGTCTGTAAAGTAGATCTCACAAAGTGGTATTTAATGTCCACATGCTTACATCTTTGCCTATGTACAGGGTTTTTGGCTAGAGCTATAGTGCCCTGGTTGTCCTCGTAGACTGAACACCTGTATACCTGTCCATCAAAATATTTCAGAAGCTGTTTTAAGTACAGGCACTCCTGCATGGTCGCAGCTAAAGCCATATACTCAGCCTCACAAGTAGAGAGTGCAACTGTAGGTTGTCTTTTAGTTTTCCATGAAACAAATGGCCCATTTTTGTTCAGGCTGATACAGTAACCTGTTGTGCTTTTTCGATCAATTGGTTGGCAGTTGGCATCACTATAAGCATGGATTATGTTTTCACCTTTGTGCTTTTTGAAACAAAGTTCTTTGTTTTGAGTACCTTTTAAGTATCTCAACACATGCTTTACCGTTGTCCATTGATCAGTAGTCAGTCTAGTGAAATACTGAGATAGTTTACTCACTATAAAACTCAGGTCTGGCCTTGTACAGGTTGCTAGGTATATTAAGCTTCCAACTGCCTCTCTGTATTTCTTCACATCATCCATTAATTCAGCATCATCACTGTAGTCAAGTTTCTGTTCACAAGGGGTAGCTCTGGACTTACAGTTTGACATGTCAGATCTCTTCAGTATTTTCTGTACGTATTTGCATTGTGACATCTTAACACAATCTGCAGACTCTTCAAAGTCAATACCCAGAAAATGTGTTAGTTTACCTAGGTCTTTCATTCTGAACTTGGATTTCAACATTTCTTTAACACGTTGTAAGACATTGTCATCATTGGCAGCAATAATCAAATCATCGACCCATATAATCATGTGCACTTTTTGTTGTTCAGTAATTCTGCTATAGACACAATGATCGGCCGGATTCTGTACGAACTGCATCTCACACAAATAATCATGCAACATTTTATTCCAGTTGCGTCCTGACTGTTTTAGACCGTACAGGGATTTTTCTAGTTTGCACACTAGTTTGTCACCTTCTTTTGATGCAACTTCATAACCTTCAGGTTGTTCAATGTAGATTTCACACTCGATTGGTGCATGAAGATAAGTAGTCTTTACATCCATCTGGTGGACAACTAGATTCTCTTGTGCTGCTTTCTGTGCTAATACCCAGTCATATTAGCTGTAGGGGAGAAAGTCTCATCATAGTTTACACCTTTCTTTTGGCTAAATCCTTTGGCTACATATCGGGCTTTGTATTTGTCTGATCCATCAGTGTTCTTTTTCATCGCATAAACCCATTTACCCCCCACTACATCTTTGCCCTTGGGAAGAGTGGTCAAGGTAAAAGTTACATTGTCTTGTAGTGACTGCATTTCTTCATCCATAGCATCAACCCATTGTTTTGCTTTGACTGAGGTGATTGCTTCTGTGTATGTTTGAGGAACATTACACAGGAGTCTGTAACAGTAGTCAATATTGGTAATATCCTCCTCAAAACCACATGCATGATCACCATAATAGTCAGGCTTTCTTCTCTCCCTGTCAGGATAACGTTTCTCGGCAGGTTTGTATTCTTCCTTTCTACCTTCTTCATTTTCTGACTTCACTGTTTGCGCATTTTGCTCATCTTTCACATCTGCCTCATTGTTTATGAACACTTCCTGGCTACCTATCACTTGTGGGTTAGCTAGTGGGATTGCCACAGATTTCCTCTCATTTTGAATGTCAAAATCATCTTCAGCATCCAGTACCCCCTTCTTCTTTTTAACTACAAACTCTACAAGTCTGTGTTTTTGTACTTTTCTGGTGCTGGGATAGTACACTATGTAAGCATATCCAATAAAAATGCCTCTCACATTTAGAGTCCAACTTTCCTTTTTGTTGTTTGTAAGCGTAACACACTTGTCCAAATTTCTGCATTCTGGCAATGTTTGGCTGCCTGCCCGTTAACATGTAATAAGGTGTCTGTTCTGTGCGATTATTAAAGCACCTATTCCTCACCACTGCCGCTGTCTGGACAGCATAGGTCCACAGCATCTTTGGCAGCTTGCTCTCTATTAGCATACACCTGGCCATCTCAAACAGGGTTCTCCAATTGCGTTCTGCTGTGCCATTTTGGTGTGGAGAATATGGGGCGGAAGTCTCATGCCTAATACCCATCCTGCACATTAATGCTTGGTACTCTCTGCATGTGTACTCTGTGCCATTGTCAGATCGCATACATTTTATTTTGCCATAGGGTGCCACATCAGCAATGAATTTTTCTGTAGCTTGTACAGTGTCACTTTTGTGTTTCAAAAAGTAAACGAAAATTGCACTAGAGTAATCATCTGTGAAAGAAAGTGCATATTTATGACCATCTTTAGACACTAGATCTATAGGACCGGCTAGGTCAGTGTGTACCATGTCCAGAGGTGCTTTAGCCCTCACATCTGGCCCTCTGTTCCTAGTTTGGACAAATTTCCCCTGAGTGCATACTTCACACTGTGAAACAGGTTTGTTACCTTCATTCTTAATTTCCATTCCATCTACGACATTTTTCAGTTTCATTATATCTGCATAATTGCAATGTCCTAAGATTTCATGCCAGCTCTGCAAATCAAGGCTTTTCTTACACTGGTCATTAGTCTTACACATGTTTTCTGATGTGTGCAGATAATAATAATATCTCTGTGCAGCAGCACATTTTTCTTCTCACTGAAGGTCACAGTGGCTCCGCTGGAAGTGGCAGCTTTCACAGAAAAGATATCCTGTGGGTACGTTGGGATGTATAGGGCACCCCTCAGCGTTGTTCGGAAGCTCCTGCCCCCGCTGTCGATGAGCCACACCTCCGCGTCACCTCTGCGCTTGGCCACTCCTTTGCACCTGGAGCCGTCCGCCAGCTCCACGCAGTGGGTCCCGGCTTGGAAACTGCTGTCAAACTTCTTGAACTTTGCGATGTCAGTGATTATGTGAGACGTCGCACCTGCATCCACCATCAGGCCCTTCTTCTTGACATCCAGCGTTGGTTCCTCAGAGTCGCATATCCGAAATGCATACTCCTTGCCCCCAGTCTCGTCGGCTCCTTTACGCGCGTCATCCCGCTGCTTGTTCCGTCTGCAACTTGCACTGTTGTGTGTGGCTTTTGCAGTGGTGGCACCATCGCCTGCGCGAACAGGATCTTGCTATGTGTCCACTTGCACCACACTTGTAACACACAATGTCCATATCACTGCTGTCCTTTGCTCCGGCGGGCGCACGCTTTGTGCCAAACTGTGTTCTTGCCTTCATGACATTGTCCTCAGACACAGTTGCGCGCATGTTTTCAACATCCTCATAACTTCGGAGCTTTGTCTTAAACTCAGCAAAAGTCATTTTGGCTTCAGCCTTGCTCTGGGTTACATGTATGGCAAAAGGTTTAAATGTCTCTGGTAACCCTTTCAGCACCATTGCTATTAAAAGTCCATCACTGAGCGCTTCACCTGCGTTTCTCAGGGCTGTAATCGCAGTCTCTGCTCTGATGACATACTCTGTGACATCCTCGGTGGGCGACTTTTGCAGTGAGGTTAACTCTGTGTACAAGTTAATTATTCTGGGCTTTCCTTTTCCAGCATAGTGTCACAGTCCCTGCCTCTCATTCCCCTCCTGTCACACTGCCTCAGTATTTTTCCACTCTCCCTCCCTCTGATCCACTCTACCTGTCAGCCACTCCCACCTCATCAGCCCAACTCTGCTCACCTGCCCACACAGCTGCAGCTCATGCCAATCAGGCCTGCATATAGTCTCTCCAGCACCTTCACTCCTTGCCAGATTGTTCTTCAGCGTCATGCGAGACTTTCCAGCGTTCATTCCCTGTCTGATCTCCCGGTGTCGACTCTGCCTGTCCCTGACCTGCCATCCTCGTCTGCCTCCCAGTAAACTCACCTGCCTTCTGTTCCTGACCTCGTGCTCTGCCTCAGCGTCTCTGGTTTCTGCCTGCTCGTCTGGTTTTGACTCCTCTGCCTGGCCTCGTCTCCTCTCCTGCCTGCTCCCCAACGGTGCCACTGTCTTCGCTGACTGCCCACCTGGCTACGACCCCCCCGCCTGTCTCCGACCTCGCTTCAGCTCACTCCTCGCCGGCCTCACAGCACGTGCAGCCAGCTCTCCAGACCGCAGAGCGTCCTGCTCGTCTTCTTCGACTGAAGTAAGCTACATCTCTTCCCCTCACTACGAAAGAGAATCGAACTGTGTGGAACCGGGGGCTCAGAAGCCTCCCCTCGGTTCCGCGGCTGATCCCAGTCGCCTCCCTTTCCCTCCTCTGAGCCCCAGAGACTGTGTGAGGGCTCTCAGCCCGAAGAACGGGCTTTATTCTGTGCCAATTCTGCCTGCTGCATACCCTGTTTGCTGTGGTGATAATAAAGGTCATTACCAGCTGTTCCTGTGCGCCTGTGTACTGCATTTGGGTCCAAACAACTCCCGTTTCAATAGTACTCACGGAGAATCTTCAGCGCACCGCGTCCATCATCTGCAGCTTCACGCATCACCAGTGACAGGTTCTTGTCATCCAAAAACTGAATGAGCTCTGCGTAGGCCTCGGCGTTTTTCCCATCCTCTTCATCGTCTGCATCGTCGGGCTCGTTCAGGATTGTGTCTTTTAAGCCTTGAAGACATAGATGGCCCAAAAACTTACTCCCATAAAAAAACTCCCATATCTCATAATTCTTCTCGACACCATCAAAAACGAGCCTCGCCCAGCAGCTACTTGTTGTCTCTCTTTCCTTTCTGCTCATACTCTCAGCTCTCAGGTGCACGCAGTACAAGTTGCGACTTTCACCTGGCAGGTCACTCAAACTTTGTGTTATGGGATTATTCTGGGCCCATAACCTGTTAGCAGCAATTTTCTACACAACGTTAAACGTGGCACATAACACACGACCAAGTTGTTCAATGCTGAATACCCGCACGCACGGGCTCACCTGTTTTATTGATTAGAGACAGCATACCTGTGGGCAATTCCCCAATTAGGGTCACGTGACGTGAAACGCCAAAATGAACAAAAAAAAAAAATCACAACATATTTTTAGCAAACAAAATGAAATGAGAGCACATCAACACTCCACACCCCTGAAGATCTAACAGAGATGACTGTGCAGTCATGCAGATGAAGAATGAGGACTTCAGACTCCGTGCCCAAGAACCCAGCTGGCCTGCAAATGACATCTAAAATGAGATTTTAACTGACAGGTACTATTCAGATTTCCTGTAACTTTCTCCTGTCATAGAAGTAATGAATGTGTCACAACAGGAATTAAGTAATTCTGAAATTGTGTTGTTTTGCCAATCGAGCTGCTGATCTATGGAATCTCCAAACAGACTCACAGCCTCTATGAGGGTTGGAAGTCATGGCTGATCACAAGGTCACGGAAAAGACAACCTCCTTCAGGTCCCTCCTTCTGCCAGTGAACAAGGAGAAGCACCAAGCCCTCATGAGCATGCTCTCCTTACCTGCCTCCTGCTGCACAGGCCTTTTACCAAGCATGTGAATGTGAAGCCTAATGGACTTGGTTTACAAGAGACATGTTGGTGTAAATATGTGCCCCTATTAAAGGACCCTGAAGGGGTATTTCATTGAGATTTCAAATACAGTAGTCCTACGCTGATAAAAGAAAAAAAAAAAAGTTAAGTGTCGCCTGTTGGCAAACATTGAAATGGACACATCTATGAGACAATAGTGTATTGTTAAAATTAATTGTAATCCTTCTCTGCAATATACCTTAGATGTTATGTCCTTGCATAGTGGAAAACAAATTTAGCATTACTTGGCCTTGACCCCTATGTTTGTTATACAGTCTCATTATCTGGTAAAAAGAAACTTTCTACACTGAATCTATTTTGAGTAGACAAAATTAACCTAATTACACCATGGTGATTTTGCTGCCATAGTGGTTGATACATTCATCCTGCTGCTTATTCTTCTCCACCCCAATCTGTGATGTCAAAGAACCTCTTTTTTTTTCTTAGACAGACTTTGATAGTACTTCCAAAGTGCAGCAGGGTGAACACAGCACACACTATGGCAGCAAAATCACCATTGGTTTAGTTGGTCTTTTAAACTGTGTGTGTGTGTGTGTTTGTGTGTGTTTGTGTGTGTGTGTGTGTCCACATTATGTATTTATTAAGTATATAATATATGTAAAGCATATATTGCCAGAAACTATTTGGTTAAAGTGGATTTAAAATCTGTCTGAGATCTGTAGAAAATACATTAAAAACTAATTTCCAAATTAAAACATATTATTATAACATTTTATATGTTTTCTTTATTTTCAGAGAGAAGCTCAAAAGACCCCCATATTGAGAATGCTGTTTCTGTTTGCAAGATGATTGTGAGCAGCATCTCATTCAGTTGGAAGAGGAGAAAAGAATGGGGATGAATGGCACCTAGCACTCTAGTATGTTATTATTTTCTTAAGCAAAGGATCATGGTAATCTCATTTTCTCAAAATGGCATGCTAAGACAAACATGACTTATTTCAACTTAAACACTGAGCAGATTGATGAGGATCAGATGGATGGGTGCTGATGATCCAGATGAGAAGAGGAATGAGGTAAGCAATCCTTACCTTACCGGGAGGCAACAGGCTTCAAACAAAACAAGCAGATAAAGATTAGTAGGGAATGCATTGCAGAAGAAGCATGAACAAACTGAAATGAGAAGGCAGTGAATGTGAACGGACAGATTTGAAGGCCTGCATGACTCCTGAATGGGGTAATTTAACCTTGATGAGAACATTTGGTCAGGATGAGACTGGGACAACAAATGGGGAGATGCTATCTAGAAAACAGGGGATGTGAGATGAGCATGGAAGGGAAGTGGCAGAGGGAGGCTTGGATAGATCTAACCACCAAGATGAAGCTAGGGTGAAATGGCAGTGGCAGGGGATGAGGTCATATGGCAGAGGGAAGGCTGGAATTGCATGACAACAAATGGGGAGCTGCTATCTAGAAAACAGGGGATGTGAGATGAGCATGGAAGGGAAGTGGCAGAGGGAGGCTTGGATAGATCTAACTACTAAGATGAAGCTAGGGTGAAATGGCAGGGGATGAGGTCATATGGCAGAGGGAAGGCTGGGATGGCATGATTCTGGAGGCCATGGTGTCTATATGTTGAAAGAAATAAAAGGTCAACTAGGCCCAACAGAAATGAAAGATCATAGACCAAATGTAAATTAAGGTCAGAAGACCAAACTTAGGATAATGCAAACAAAAGGCAAAGGTGGGGCAACCAAACATAAATTAAAGTCAGCAGTTTTCAGCATGACAGCAACAGAAATTAAGGGTCTGATGACCAAACTGAAATTAACGTGACTGGTGCGAGGTCCTAGTGACCTGGGCCTATGTATGCAGAATATAATAAAAGATCAATACAGACCAAACGTAAATAAAAGGTCATAAGACCGAACGAAAATTAAGATCAACTGAAATAAAATGGTGTAAGTAAAATAAGGTCCGGCGACCAAAAAGAAATTAAAGTCATCTTGACAAACAGAAATTATGGTCTGTCGGCCGAAAAGAAATTACCGTGTATAAGCATGAGGTGCCGTAGACCTGGGTGCATAAGCTGGAGTCCTAAAGACCATCAGTAGAACAAAATAAAAAGTCGGAAGGCCGAACAAAATAAAAGGTCACATGACCAAACAGCAACTAAGGTCGGAGGACCAACTTAAATAAAATTGATAAATTAAAATAAGGTCCGACGACCAAACATAAATTAAGTCTGATATGACAAAACAGAAATTAAGTTGGTCCCTCTGACCAAAGAAAATTAATTGTTGCAGGGGAAACATTCTGAGGCGGTCCAATGACCTTGGTGTGGTGCAAGAGGTCACAGACCATGGGGGCATAGCATGACGTCCTGAAGACCAGGGGTGTTGGAGCATACAGCATGGGGTCCACAGATCATGATGGGGCATTTGCATGAGGTCCGAAGACTAAGGGCATTAGGACGTACAGCATAAGGTCTTATGGGCCATGATGGGGCATTTGCATGAGGTCCTGAAGACCAAGGGAGGCAGAGCATAAAGCATGAGATCCCACAGACCATGGTGGGGCATTGGCATGACGTCCCAAAGACCAGGGGTGTAAGAGCATGCAGCATGAGGTCCCACAGAACATGATAGAGCATTAGCCTGAGGTCAGAAGACTGAGGTTTTTAGTGCATACAGCATGAGGTCCCACAGAACATGGTAGAGCATCCATGAGGTCCGAAAACCAAGGTTGTTAGTGCATGCAGCATGAGGTCCCACAAACCGTGATTGTGCATTTGCTTGAGGTCCTGAAGACCATGTAAATGAGCGAGAGATCAGGCGGACGAGGTAAAGGAAATGAACCAATCAAACTGCAATAAATCACGGCCAACTTGAATAAATAGTTATTGTTCTTGGCCCCAAACAACTCAGAGACTCTTTATCTGATGACATAGTTTCTCTCGATGGCATTGCTCTGGCCTCCACCACTACCGTAAGAAACCTCGGAGTAACATTTGATCAAGATCTGTCTTTCAGTTCTCATTTAAAACAAACCTCACGGACTGCATTTTTTCATCTGCGTAATATTGCAAAAATTAGGCCTATCTTGACCCAAAAAGATGCAGAAAAATTGGTCCACGCTTTTGTTACCTCGAGGCTGGATTACTGTAACTCTCTACTATCAGGTAGCTCTAGTAAATCATTAAAAACTCTTCAGCTAATTCAGAATGCAGCAGCACGTGTACTAACAGGAACTAAGAAACGAGATCATATTTCTCCTGTTTTAGCTTCTCTGCACTGGCTCCCTGTAAAATCCAGAATTGAATTTAAAATCCTACTGTTAACTTATAAAGCTCTAAATGGTCAAGCTCCATCATATCTTAGAGAGCTCATAGTGCCTTATTATCCCACCAGAACTCTGCGCTCTGAGAACGCAGGGTTACTCGTGGTCCCTAAAGTCTCCAAAAGTAGATCAGGAGCCAGAGCCTTCAGCTATCAGGCTCCTCTCCTGTGGAATCATCTTCCTGTTACGGTCCGGGAGGCAGACACCGTCTCCACATTTAAGGCTAGACTTAAGACTTTCCTCTTTGATAAAGCTTATAGTTAGGGCTGGCTCGGGCTTGCCTTGTACCAGCCCCTAGTTAGGCTGACTTAGGCCTAGTCAACCGGAGGACCACCTTTAATGCACCGGGCACCTTCTCTCTCTCTCTCTCTTGCTCTCGCTCTCTCTCTCTCCCTCTCTCTCTCGTATCCTATTACTGTATCTATTTTACTCGGCCATTCTGGATGTCACTAACTCGGTTTCTTCTCCGGAGCCTTTGTGCTCCACTGTCTCTCAGGTTAACTCGTATTGCAGCGGTGCCTGGATAGTGTGACGTGTGTGGTTGTGCTGCTGCCGTGGTCCTGCCAGATGCCTCCTGCTGCTGCTGCTGCTGTCATCATTAATCATTAGTCATACTTCTACTGCTATTATAGACATATGATATTATCATACATGTAGACTGCCTGATACTAATATATACTTTCAACATATTGTACCACAGTAGCCAGAACTATAACGACAGTATTATTACTTTCATGAATGTTGTTGTAAGCTACTGTCATTACCGAGGATGTCATACCGATTACTGTATTGTGTCATACAGATTACTGTTAATTTGTTATGCTGATCTGTTCTGTACGACATCTACTGCACGTCTGTCCGTCCTGGAAGAGGGATCCCTCCTCAGTTGCTCTTCCTGAGGTTTCTACCATTTTTTTTCCCCCGGTAAAGGGGTTTTTTTGGGGAGTTTTTCCTTATCCGCTGTGAGGGTCTAAAGGACAGAGGGATGTCGTATGCTGTAAAGCCCTGTGAGGCAAATTATATTTGTGATATTGGGCTTTATAAATAAAATTGATTGATTGATTGATAAAAGAATACAGCAGAATATGTCCCAGGACCAGCAGATAGAGAATTGGAAGATATAATTTGTGATTATATAACCACAATGGAATATTCATGGGTGATGCATGATTGAGGATTATAAGATGATAGGTGGGCAGTACTGGATGAGCAGGTGTTCGCGCATGCAGCATGTAGTTGGAGGGCCACGATGACTGGCAAATGGCATGAGAATGCATAGAGCATGGGTATTGAGGGAACGTGGGATAAATGACAGTCATCCTAACCGAACTGAGGCAGATGGAATTGGAAACATGAACGAGTGCAAGGAACACAGGACTGCACAACAAGTGAATTTTAGGTCAGCAATAATGCAATAGCAATAGCAATAGATAACCAAACAGAAATGGCATATGGCTGATGCATGACTGTCGCTCCATTGAATGTAAAGGTGGGCAATAGGACAAACCATAACTGGGATTTGATTGAAGGTAGCTGAAGAGGAAACTACGAAAGACCACCACCAGCTATTTACATGAGTTAGTGAGAATTTGGAGAGCAGATATTTGATTTATGAATTGGTGCTAGAATGGAGCCATACCTAGTTCCCCCTAAAACCAGTGGGTACTTGCTACCCACTAAAAAAATAGATTTTGCCCTGGTCCTTGATCCCTGTCTTTGTATAATATATAGATCACTATTTATTTATTTTTTAATTTTATTTTATTAAGGAGATGAATTTATTTATTTATTCGTTTATATACATTTCTTCCTCCCTGTATTGCTCAGCCTTGATAGATATTTCCAAACTGACTGGGAAGTTCAAAGCTGGATGCATCTATCTCAACAATAAGTGGATCAAGATTATTGTCCAAATAGATGTAGTGGGTCCTATGATAGAAGCCCTACAGCTGAAATGGACAAGTGTCACTAAAAGGATTAGAGATTGCATGGGCATCTTCAAATGTATGCTGACCGGCTACATTTCCCCTACAGGCAGTTGACGAATGATGCTCTGGATCGCTACTAAATTCAAACAGAGTGACATGGCACAAGATGTCATGTGCATGAGGGGGCGATCACGCAGCTACTTGCTGAGCTCAAATGAGTTGACAACTACTATACATGTCCTTGAGGTGCGTAAAAGCAGGAAAAGATCGGGCTGATTAGAGGCCGCCCTGCGTACTGCTCTGCATGACGGGATTGAGGCATGTTCTGGCCCGATTCATGGATGAAATTGTGAATGGTGAATCTGAGATGAATATAATTGTGAAGGGCAGCTTGAAATAAGTTAGACCATTTACAACTGGGAACTGTGATTACCAGAACTGATCAGTGTGCATAAACTGAACTGCACACAGACTGGAAAAATGACAATTAAAAAATAGCACGAGGGCTGAGAAAACGTCTGGAGCGCCGCCAGGAAGGAGCTGCTTGCGAGGACCTCTTAATAGAGTAGAATAGAGCGAACAAGATGATTGAGCCCCAGCCGTCATAACCGCGGTGTGTGTGTCAGAATGGTGGTTCAAAACATTGTCTACTAGGTGAAGTAAGTCACACTAAATAAAAGCCCTGCAGGAGCAGACTTACTGACCCTTTCTTAATGTGCATGTTAATCAACCATGGTGGAGGGAACCCACGACGTGCCAATGGCTGCTTCTGTATTACTGTCCATATAATCATGATCATGATGATAATAAACCCGCACAACCCCCGCTGAAAAAATTCATGTTAATGATGCAGTGATAATATTGTCTGTGGCACTGAATGGAGTAGTAGGTTGATCATATGACACACACTAACAGTGAGGGAGGCTGATGATCGGATGGCTTAAACCGCCGGCTCTCTTGCCGTGAGGGATTCAGGAGCTCCGGGGCTGGAGAGGCTGGAGACAGAATGAAACGCTGGTTCGGGGTGGATGCCAGCTGAGTGGACTGGTCGGCTGAGAGTGGTGGCCACTGCATGTGGAGGCCTGTGGTGATAAGGACGATGGCGAGGCGGAGGTGAAGCATGTCCAGGGACTGAAGCAGGGTGTGCGTGGAAGCTTGGCCGGAGTAGCGGGGGATGGCCCATGGCAATCCGGGTACACGTATGCAACGTGTCACAGAGAAACAAATCATGTTACGTGTAGATTGGCCCACATCTTGAATCCGTACACGACACTGAGCTCGAGACTGAAGAAGGAAGCGGAGGCAGAGGACGTGCGTTGACAATATGACTTATAAACAGGTGAAATAGCCTAAACTGGAGGACTTGATGAATGAGAGATGAATCCGCTGCTGCTTAGGAAACGCATGAGGCTGTACAATCAGCCAAGACTGCAGGAAAAGGGTAAGGTGAGCGATTGTCTGCGGCGATTCTTCTTCTTTTTCTTCGTGGAGTTTAACGGCAGTTGGCCACCTTTACAACGGGGCATTACCGCCACCTTCTGACCCGGGTGTGGGTCAGGCTCCAATAACCCTACTTGCTCATTTCCTTGCCCGAAGTAAATAAATGGAAATAAATTGTTTAATTAACTAACTAACAAAAAAAAAAGATAAATACATTTAAAAAATACAAATAAATAAAATTAAAAAAAAATTAATTAATTAAATAACAATATAATTAAATAAATAATAATAATAGTTGCATATTTCCTACATCCCTTATCCTTATATTCTGTCATACACCCCTATGCTTTTCAGAAACTCCACCACCATCTTCAATTTATGCCCACTGCCCTCACTGAGTATATCCTTTAGCTCAAATCGCAGGATCCCCACACTTCTCATCTTGTCCATCATCTTTCTCCTATGTTCTTCATATGCCCTACACCACAGCAATACATGTTCCACTGATTCTTCCTCCTCCCCACACCCCTCACATAACCCTGACTGGTGCCTCCCTATCATCTTCAGTGTTTTATTCAGTGCACAGTGTCCCAACCTTAGCCTCATCCATACTATTTGATCCCTCCTGCTGCCACTCCTGACCCCCCTACGCTGCACTTGGTAGAAGTGCCGACCCGACACATAAGATATCTTGGCATAAATATTTCATCCACTATCAGACTTGGTCCACCTGAACTTTAGCCCGCTGCTAGATAAGATCTGTGGTGACCTGAAGCGCTGGAATACTTTTCCCATCTCCCTCCTGGGTCGAATAGCCACAGTTAAAATGAAAATTCTATCCCAAATTAACTATTTTTTTTCCATGATTCCATTCACACCCACATCAAAATGGTTCCTGTCATTAGATTCTGCAATTATAAAATTCTACTCAAAGAACAAAACAGCAAAAATTAGCCTAAGCACCCTTCAGAAAAACAAACTGGAAGGGGGTTTGGACGCTCCTAACTTTAAACATTACTATTTAGCTAACCAGCTACAATACCTATTGAAATGGTTATATCCTAACGAAGACTACAACTCCTGGCTCGAACTAGAACAGGCGGACTGCAACAATATAACAATTTCTGACCTCCCTTTTATCACCACTACACTCAGACGTCATAACTGTTTTAAGAACCCAATGATTGCTTCCACCTTGTCAGACTGGTGGAAAACACTAGAAATCACAAACTCTCAGATAGAACCTTGCTTGCTCTCTCCAATTTGGCACAACCCGGATTTTGAAATCAACAAAAGACCTCTCCATTTTAGCACATGGGAGATGAAGGGAGTAACTCATCTCCATCACCTTTTCCAAGACAATATACTTATGACATACACAAACTTATTTCAAACTTTTGAAATAAGAAATGGAAATTTTCTACAATATTTACAATTGATAAAAACAATCAAGAGGAGAATTCCAGCGCCTCAGGACACTTTGCAGCCACCAGAATTTGCCAAACATATTACAAAGCTTTCTCCGAGTAATAAGAAGAACCTTTCTAAGATTTATAAATTACTGTCAAAGACTAGCTCTATACATTTACCAATTTTAAAATGGGAAAAGGAGCTGAGTGTATCACTGGACCCTGACTTCTGGACTCAGATATGCAAAAATACATTTAAGACGACAAGATACACTAATATACAACTTATCCAATTTAAAGTACTCCACAGAACAGACATCACCCAACAAAAGATAAATAGAATGGGCTTTAGTCAATCTGACACATGCACTCAGTGTACTCAGAACACTGCAGACACCTACTTTCATGCCCTCTGGTTATGTTCACCCGTCCAGCACTTCTGGTCAACAGTCACTCAAAAACTCTCCTCCATTTTGGACTGCAGGATCCCATTATCTCCCAACCTGTGCTTAATCGGTGACCTGATGACAATTGACCTCCCAAACACCCATAGCACCCCATAGTAGGGTGAGAGTCTCCATGTCCCTGCAAACTAGACCAGTAATTAGCCATCAGCTGTCCCCTTCTTATTTCCAGTGGCATTTCATTCATGGCCACTTGCAGAGCAGATACTGACGAAGACTCTAATGCCCCACTGCAGATCCTTAAAGCCTGGGCCTGAGGCACATCCAGCTTCCTGAGGTGTGTCTGGGCCACCGACCCATACACCAAACAGCAATAGTCCAGCACCGACCTCACCAGTGACACATACACTGCCCTCAAAGCCTCACAACTAGCCCCCCAACTCCTACCTGCTAAGCACCTCATCACATTCAACACCTTTTTCCCCCTTTCTCCTGTCCTCTTAACATGGCTTTCCCACGTCAGACTCAACCCTTTGCAGCTCTTGCCCATATAACCTGAGCCTGAGACCATCCTCCACCTTCTTCCTCGTGAAGAACACAGTCTGCGTCTTCTCCACTGAGAACCTGCAGCCCCATTTCAACCCCCACTGCTCCACTTCATCTATTGCTTCCTACACCTTCTTTACCCCATTTTCCAAACATCTGCCCCTTTTCCAGATAGTCCTATTGTCAGCAAATAGGGACCTCCCTATGTCCCCCTGTACCCCAGCAAAAATGTCATTAATCATGATAGTAAAGAGAAGAGGACTGATGACACTCCCCTGAGGAGTCCCGTTACTAATCTGGAACTGACTGGACAAAACAGAGCCAATCCGAACCTGAATCTTTCTGTCAGTTAAAAATTCTCTAATCCAATTAAACATTCTCCCACCTATTCCCAACTTGTGCAATTTTATCAGCAGACCTTCTCTCCACATCATGTCATAAGCCTTCTCTATATCAAAAAATACAGCTATCACTGACTCCTTGTTAGCCTGGGCTCTCCTTACCTCATCCTCTAGTCTAATCACAGCATCCATGGTGTTTCTTCCTCTCCTAAAACCACACTGATATCCCGCCAGCACACCTCTCCTCTCCAGCACATAATATAACCTGTCTGTCACCATCCTCTCCATCACTTTGCAAAGGTTAGAAGTCAAAGCTATTGGTCTGTAGGTAGATGGTAATGTAGGATCCTTGCCTGGTTTCCGGACCGGCACCACCACTGCTTCTTTCCACCCCTGCGGCAGTTTCCCCTCCTCCCACACTCTGTTGTAGATATACAACAACGCCCCCAAAGCCTCATCCCCCAGGTTTTGCAGCATTTTATAAAACACCCTATCTTTGCCAGGAGAAGTGGGCTTGGACTTATTTATAGCTCTTACCATCTCTGCTAATGTAAAAGGTTCATCAAGAATATCCCCTCCCCTCTCCTTCCTACCTACCACACCTGGATGGAGACTCAAGGTAGCTTCCCTCCTCCTTATTCCTTCTTCAGACAGATTCTTCAGATCATGCATTTTAGAGAAAGATCTGGCCTTAAGTTCTGCCTTCTCCCCATCTGATATTGCTGTCTCTTCACCACACACCAACACTGGGTATCCCCATTCTCTCCTGTCTCCCCCCATCTTCTTTATCATCCCCCACACTTCTCCCACTGGCGTTTTCCGCCCTATTCCACTACAATACCCCCTCCAGGCTGCTCTCTTTGCCCTCCACACTATCTTCCTCAGAAGTGCCTGGGCTCCCTCACCGCCTGCTGACACTCCTCAGACCACCATGGGACCAGCTTCCTCTCCCTCCCACCCCTACTCTGAGGTATCGCTCTCTCTGCTGCCTCTATAACCCCCGATGAGAACCCTTTATTTACCTCATCAACATCCACCAATAAGTCAATCCTACCTAAAATCTCTTCACTAGTCATCTTAAATAGACTCCAGTCCGCCTTACCTAACACCCACCGAGTGTTACCACCCCCTGCACCCCCCTCCACCTGACCACCTAGCGTGCACAATACGGGATAGTGATCACTACCTACAGTAGACTCAGACCAAACCTCCCACTGACTCACCCCAGCGAGCGGGGCAGAAACCAATGTCAGGTCCAACACAGACTCATTACCAGTCGCCCAGTTTAACCTAGTCCCCCTACCATCATTAAGGCACACTAATTCTCTCTCGTCCATTAGTTCCTCTATCCTTGCTCCATTCACATCTGTCTGAAATCCCCCCCACAGAGTGCTGTGAGCATTAAAGTCAGCACACCAAATCATCCTACTTCTATCCTGTCCCTTAACCTCTAACAATCACTCTAACTCCAGCCTCTTATAAGGATTATAGTAGTTAATCACCACCATCTCCACTCCTTTATCCCATATCTCCACTACAGTATATTCAAGATCCACCCCCAGTTCCAGTACCCTAAAGGGAACACCTAGCCTAATTTAAGTAAGACACCCTCCACCCCTACCACCATCCTCTCTGTCCCTACGCACCCCAGTGTACCCATATAGCACATAATCCAGATTCGGCTTTAGCCAAGTTTCTTGAATACAAATGATGTCAGGTTTGCAATCCAGTTCCCTCACAAAATGCTTAAACTCCTGGCCGTTGGCCAGTAAGCTCTGAGCATTCCACTGTAAGAGAACCACCATGAATGTTAAGAGTTCTGTAAGTCCCATGCAGCCTGTAGGTCCCTCTGTATCTCCTCCCATGACAGCCCCTCTACTCCCAGGTGACTCACCGCTGTTTTAACCACTAGCTGGATCTTAGCTGTTTTAGAACTGACCCCATATGTGCAGTTTATCACACCTGCTACGAAGGTGACCAGAGCTTTCTTATCTATATAAATCCTGTCAGAAACCTGTCTCTCTGCCTTCTGAGCGACCACCTTCCTCGACTCATTCCTGCTGGTCTCTGTGCCTTGTCCTCTCACCACCCTCACAGCTTCAGCATATGAGAATCCTCCCTCAGCCCTCACCTTTTGAACTTGTGACTCCCTCCTTAAAACCTCAGTTCTGATTTAATCAGAAGACAAATTAAACAGGATGACTAGCCAATGTGAAAATTAAAAGAAAGCATAGAATAATATACTGAAGGAGACTGTTGTGCCATCACATTTTTTTTGTGGTTTGAGGGCAAAGATCCGGTCGCTGCTGTGCAAAACTCCGCAATACAGGTCCGAAAAAACCCCCGAGGAGTGCTTCGTAATGAGTCTTTGAAAGGAGCCGAGCCTGGCGTAAAACCAGAGAGAGCAGCACGGCCACAGCACGCGCTGTTGTATGGTGTATATGAGAAAAGAAGGAGTACTCCCTGCTTCAAAAAACGCCATATATCAGAGATGCCAAATTCTGAGAGAAAGGATTGTATGTAGGAAGCCGATTTGGACGCCACATATCCCAGTCTGGTTGATGACCTGTCCATCCCAGGGTCCAAACATAGATTAAAATCTCCCCCCATGATGAGCAGGTATGAATTTAGGTCAGGAAGAAATTTGATGAGGCGATGAAAAAATTGGACATCGTCAAAGTTGGGAGCATATATATTAGCCAGTATAACCTTAGTGTTGTAAAGTTGGCCCACAACAATAATGTAGCGTCCATTTGGATCTACTATGGAGTCAGAAGGCATAAAGGATACATCCTTATTTATCAAAATAGCAACACCTCTCGCCTTGGAATGGAAGAGCTGCCCCACCCACCCACACTTTACACGGGAGCTGTCTGACCCACGGAGATGAGTTTCCTGAAGAAAAGCGATTCCTGCTCTCAAATGTTTTAGATGTGTTAGTACTTTTTTCCTCTTAACTGGGTGGTTCAGGCCCTTGACGTTCCAACTAACAAGATTAAGGTCACGGTTCATACTACTTCTGCGAGTGGTAGGTCATAACAAGACAGATATACTTCAGACAGGCATTGTTGTGCAAATAAAGTTGAAGATAGCTAGTCAAATAAAAAAAGTAAACATCAATTTGACTATGAGTGACAGCGGAACAACACACCCCTTTCCCAACCCCTAAGGTGAAACTAGCTGTTAAAACTAACAACACACCTTCCCTAACTAACTTAAAGACTTCCAGATTGCTACTCTTCACTAACATGAACCTCTCCCATAGTTAGTATGTGGGTTTCCCCACCTTATAAAGAAAAGAAGACTAGACTTGAACAGAAAAAGCTGGATGTAAATGAAAGGAGGTATACTGCAAATTATAACCAACCAGTGGGAGTTACTAGTCCAAAACCTTAACAATATAAAATGGAATCCCCATTATACATATCTATGCGCAGTCAAGACAGAATAATATCAACATAGTTGAGGCAATATGTCATAATCAAATCCTCCAAATTTAGCTGGCATGGAAATTGTAAACACTGAACTAGATAGGGAGGTAGACTATAGATTATAACCAGCCATTATACGATTTAAATTGAGTTACCCCTATACTCGGGATAAGGTAATATCAGCAGTGTTGGAAATTGAGGTAATATGTTATCATCAAATTTCACAGATTTAGCTAGACTGGAATTTGTAAATACAAATCTAAATTAAGCAAGTAGAAATAAGAAAAGGTAAACCATGAAATACAAATACACCAGCGAGATTGCCAATCTGAAAATGTATACCGACCACAAAGTAAGTAGATGATATATAAAAATAAAAAATGGATTTAATAAAAAACTAAAAATACATAAAGAGGAGAATAATGCCCCTTATATGTGTATGTTAAGTAAAAAAATAATGTTAGTGCAATCAGGGGCATGTAGCAAGCAATATTGAAAGTTGAAACAGTAACAGCTATAATCGAACCTTACACACTTTAACCAAGCTGCAACCGATAAGCAGTAAACGTTGATAATACTAATAGTTATGAAGAGTCACTGAACGATGATAAACTTGTCCGCCTCTGCCACTGACCCGAGCCAAATGCAGGTGCCGTCGGTCTGTGTGATGCGGAGTCTGGCCGGGTAGAGCAGGGAGGGTTTCAGTCCCATCTTGTACAGGGAGGACATCACAGTTCTGTATTCCCTCCGTTGGTTCACCACCTCTAGCGAGTAGTCCTCGTATACCCTGAATGTGTGTCCCTGGTACTTAAGCGCATCTCTCTTCCTGAACTCCCGGATCAGCAGCTCTTTGCTCTGGAAGTGGTGAAAGCAGAGCAGGACGGGCCGGGGGCCTGCCCTTGGGACCAGGTCGGGGAGCCAGGCTACGGTGAGCCCAGTCCAGCTCCGGGGCAGAGGAAAACACTTCTTCACCGCGGACTTCCTTCAGTAAATGGGAGAAAAACTTGGTGGGTTGGGGCACTTCGATCCCCTCGGGCAGGCCGACCAGCCGGACGTTACTCCTCCTATTCCTCCCCTCAAGGTCGGTTAACTTAACCTTTAGCCTCTGGTCTGTAGCAAGTCGCAGGAGGCCTCCACCTTCTCCAGCCACTGGTGGAGGGACTCCGCATTTTCCTCCAAGGATGTTAATCTGTGGCCGTGTTCTGTGGCTGTCTCCTGAAGTCCGTCCAGTTTTTCATTCAGTTCTTTAAAGGATGATTTGAGCTCAGAAAGCAGTGCTAGCCTGTGGTCGGCTAATACCGAAACTAGCTCCGATTTGCTAACGGCAGTTTCGGCTTCTGACTTCTCACTCGGTTTAACAGATTTGGGAGCCATTATCACTAATTAAGCGTATTAAGAAACGTTGTCCAGTATTTAAGAACAGGTGGGGTGCGTTTAAAGATAAATGCAGCGGGAGCTCGAGGTGAATGCGTTTCTACTCCATGCGCCGTGAACGTCCCCGTTTTCATTACCTGATGTAGGACAGTAGTCTTCATCACTATCCCCACTATCACTGAGACAGCTATCGTCACTTTTGACTGGTGGAACCCTGGTTTGAAGTCCACCTGGTCGCTTCCCATAGAACATTGATGTATTCATTTTGTTCTGTGTTGGGAAAAAGCACAGAAATTGCATTTATACCCCAGCATTCTATTTTATAGAAATGAACTAGAATGGCATTTCCCAAAGAAAACGCATTTGAGTGCTGAAATTCACCTAAATACAGCATAATTTCTATGCTGCTGTTATGGCCAAATGTAGCGAATTCGCCACAAACATAAATTTTCAAATAACGTAAAAAATACTCGCCACATGAAGTTTATTCCAATATGTCAGCTGTAGCAGCAAACAATAACCTGGCACGTATTGTTACCTTAGCACTACTTACCTCAAATTGGACAATTTCTCCAAATTTGCAGCCTCCACACACAGCCGTTGTTAGCCAAAGCGGAAGCATCCATGAGTCCGTCCCAAGTCTCTTAAATTACTGCTAGTGCTACTGCTAGCTGACTTTGCTAGCTGTTTAGCCCCTCCCACCTGGGAAAAAATGTGAGGAGCTAGCGCTAGGAGCGATGAGTGAGCATTGTCAGTTTAAGAGACATGAGACGGCCTTACTCTGAAGCGTCACGTGAAGCGACGTCCATTCCTGATGACGGCGGCACCGCTGGATCAGCTGCAACTGAGCCAGCGTTTGGTGTACAGTCCCATTATATTCGCTGATCAAAGCCGTATCCCCGCCCCCCCCGTCATGACTTTGGTCACAAGGTTTTGCATGTATTACCATTGTTATTGAGTTATTTGCTGAAGTTTGTAGCCCTGCTATTCCACTGTCACTGTGATGAGCATCATTATCATTATTATTATCATCATCGTTATCAGTATTATTAAATCCACTCGCCATCATTCAACAAGTCAGCTGCTAAGTGAATAAGACATCAGACCTGTCAGTCTGCCTCAATCAATTCAATTTTATTTATAAAGCCCACTATCACAAATCACAATTTGCCTCACAGGGCTTTACAGTATACAGCATCCCTCTGTCCTGACCCTCACAGCTGATCAGGAAAAACTCCCCAAAAAAACCCTTTAACGGGAAAAACGGCAGAAACCTCAGGAAGAGCAACTGAGGAGGGATCCCTCTTCCAGGACGGACAGACGTGCAATAGATGTCGTACAGAACAGATCAACATAATAAATTAACAGTGATCCGTATGACACAATGAGACAGAAAGAGAGAGACAGAGACAGAGACAGAGACAGAAAGAGAGAGAGACAGAGACAGACAGAGAGAGAGAGAGAGAGAGAGAGATGCAGGACAGACATTAATGAAAGTAATAATATTAATTAATATTAATATTAATAGGCTAATTAATATTATATTATTCCACTCACATGACATGCAGGACAATTAATGATGGGCAAATATGTTGAATATGAATATGTGAATTACAGCATTTCATTGCAAAGAATGCATGCAATGGGTACACTTGTGCTGTTTCTCCGCCATCTCAACGTCACGGCGTTCACCTGAAAAACTCTTCCTGTTAGGAAGCTCTCGACCATCCTAGCTCGTAGCTGCTTAAAGCTTGCTGCTAGCTCCTAGTGCTAGCTCCTTGCTGCACAAATAAGAGACTTGGGATGGCCTAGAAGATGGTGGACCTCTAACGACTTCCGGTTCAAGCGAGGAGCTAGCAGCAAAGAGCATGGGGTGCGTCCCAAGTCTCTTATTTTTATAGTGCTACTGCTAGCTCCTCGCTTGAACCGGGGGAACGTACGGCTTTGATCAGCAAATATAATGGGACTTAGGTGTACGCCAAATGCTGGCTCCGTTATGCAGCAGATCCAGCGGTGCCGCCGTCATCAGGAATGGACATCGCTTCACGTGACGCTTCAGAGTAAGGCCGTCTCATGTCTCTTAAACTGACAATGCTTGCTTATGGCTCCTAGCGCTAGCTCCTCACATTTTTTCCTAGGTGGGAGGGGCTAAACAGCTAGCAAAGTCAGCTAGCAGTAGCACTAGCAGTAATTTAAGAGACTTGGGACGGACCCTTGGTATCCAGGCTCTTTGCTAGCAGTAGCACTATAGAGTGCTGAAGTCACGCCCTTTCGGTGAAGCTCATGGGACCTTAGATCGGAAAAAATATGAATGACAGTGAACAACAGTGGAATTTCAGCGGGGAGGCCAAGCTGCAGGAAGCGAGCGAAAGCTATGACGTCACATGCGCGACCTCCTCCTGTGTACTCTTGAGTCTTTCGAATTAAAAAGCTTATATCTCAGCAGTTTTACCACAAAGTATGACTTTCTTGACCTTAAAATTGATGTTTTAAATTCATTAACAACATATTTAGATTTCATGTCGCAAGTCAAATGGGAACAAAAGATAATATTGCTCTCCCCATTCACTGCCATTCATATTTTTACCGATCTAAGGTCCCATGAGCTCTACCGGAAGGGGCGTGACTTTGGCACTCTATAAAAATAAGAGACTTGGGCAAAGAGCATGGATACCAAGGCGAAGCTCTGTTGAATTTCTGCCAACAGCCACCAGGAGCGCTGCTGTAGCGCTGCCGCCATCTTGGACGGTTGAGCTTAGACTGTTGCGCCCACACAACATGCAAGACGTCAAGGAGCAAGGAGAGAAAAAGTAAAAGAAAACAGTGTAGTGCAATTAACTGCAACAACTATCAGTGGAACACCCCGCACCTGGCCTTCCACCGTTTCCCGAACGATCCCGACAGGTAAGAACTCCTGAGGTGTAAGTTTTGAAGTGTTTTAATATCAATTTAATATGCCAGTTTTGGAGGTAAGGTAACGCACACACACACACACACACACATATATATATGTATACACGTGTATATATGTATGTGTAGGACTCATAGTAATGTGGGCAATATAAGTGGACACCCCCATTCTTAGTTTGTATTATGTGTGTATTATTTTCTCATTATTTGACTGTCATTATTTTTATTTATTTGTAATCTGATATTTGGGCACAAGATCAGCTAATATTTGCAGTGGGTTAGAATGTGTATAAAATGAGTAAAGCTCTTCACAGGCACTTTGAGGCAGCCTAAGGGTCCTTTAAGTGAGGTGCAAGCTACCGCTAATTAATAAGTGGACCCCCCAGCCAGCCTGCATGTCGCGGTGTGGTCGTGCTGATGTGCTTGTGTTTCTGTGTTTACAGGTGAGCTGAAAGTATGGAAATATGTTGAATATGATGTTGTGACACGTGAGCATACAGAGTGTGTAATAATAAGAGACTGTAATGCAAATGTGTGTTGCTGTTCAGCATTTGCAAGTGGAGTAAAAGTCTGATGAAAAAGTGCTTCACCTGACAGGAGTAAATGGCGAATCACAACATCAAAAGCGTAACCTACTGAAATACTGTATGAGTTGTGTGAGTGTGCCAAATGTTATCAGTGTGTTAGCTAAGTGTTTAAGCACAAGCGCATATTTTGTTTAATGTCAGTTTGTCAGGAACAGGACTGGTTAGTTTAAGTGAGGTGCAAGCTAGCGCTAATTAATAAGTGGACCCCCCAGCCAGACTGCATGTCGCGGTGTGGTCGTGCTGATATGCTTGTGTTTCTGTGTTTACAGAAGTCAATCAATCAATCAACTTTATTTGTAGAGTGCTTTTCCTGCACGGACATGCAACACAAAGTGCTTTACAGAATTAAAAACAATTAACACAATTAAAGAAAGAAAAACAATTACAAAGAAAGCCCCTCCCTCCCACCCTCCATACTAGACACACACACACACACACACACACACACACAAGCACGCACACACACAATGCACACAATAGGGAGACATGGCATGGCACTGAGGATCAAGGAAACGCCACCTTTGGGGTAGTCCACATTGGGAGGAGCCGCAGGCTGTGCCATCAGGGGGGACCAGGGGGACCAGCACCCAGGCCCGACTCCGACAGATGGGTGGACCCCCACATAGAAGGGAGGAACCCCCAGCCGGCCGGGCCGAAGAGACCCAAGGACAGCACCCCCACTAGCAGACCTGACACATCTCCCAGTGTGGAGGACCCCCCTGAGGAAACACTGGAGTTAAAAGCTAAAGACTAAAAGCATAAAATAGGACTAAAAGAATAAATAAAATAAAATAAATACAGTACCAAAAATAAAATACGTAAGATTATAAATAAAATAGAATAAATACAGTACCAGTGATAAATAAAAACAGAAAATTATTAAGATTAATATCATCTTAAAAAGCAAGATAAAAGCAGCAACATAAAATAGGATAGAACCAGATAAGAACATAAGAAGAGTTTAAAATATTAGTTAAAAGCCTGATTAAAAAGGTGTGTCTTTAATCTTCTTTTAAAAATATCAACAGTCTCTGCAGTCCTGAGGCTCTCTGGCAGGTGGGGGCTCTAGTGGCTAAATGCTGCCTCGCCATGGGTTTTTGTTCTGGGTTTTGGTATGGTTAAAAGCCCAGTGCCGGAGGACCTCAGGGTCCGCGAGGGTTGATATGGTAAAAGCAGATCAGATAACTAAGAGGGCGCAAGGCCGTTAAGACATTTAAAAACCAGTAAGAGAATCTTAAAATCGATCCTGAAGCGCACGGGGAGCCAATGCAGCGACTCTAAAACCGGTGTAAAGTGCTCCCACCATCTGGTCCTAAAATGGTATTTCTGTTTAAAAAGTCATTAACTTGGTTAAAAACCAGTTTTTCTAATATTTTACTTAAAAACGGTAAGTTGGATACAGGCCGGTAATTCTTAAGAATGTTGGGGTCTAAGTTGCTCTTCTTCAGAAGGGGCTTCACCACCGCCGTTTTAAAGGCGGTGGGGAAGACACCCGTCTGAAGAGAGCAATTCATGATGTTTAAAAACTGCTCCTCAAAGAAACCATAAAACGTCTTTAAAAGTGATGTGGGAATTGGATCTAAAAGGCAGGTTGTTGGGTTTACTTGGGAGAAAACTCGACCAAGTGTCCTTGCATCAACCAGGGCAAGTAAAGGATCTTAAACTCATGCATGCCTGAGAGTCGTCCTTTGTGCTCAAGTGTGCAACATATGGCCTCTTGGACCATTTATATCAGAACTGATCACTGCTTTAGCATTAAAATATATCATATTGAGGACTTCCGGTTTGGGTGAGCATGTGAAGGCAGCACTGTCTCAGTCTCCCGCAGCGATAACTTTGAAAACTTATATTTTCTTCAAAAACCCCACCCAACTCAGACTGAAAGAGCTTCAGACATCTTAGACGAATGCCGAGGAAGAAAAAAGAGCCTATAATAATAGAAACAGAAACAGACGCGGCCGCCTCTCCGACAGATGATAGCACGGTGCTAACTAGCATAGCTAATATGCTGGAGGAGCACAGAGCTAGCATTGCAGCCGACTTCAAAACTACATTCGCGACCCTGGAATCAAGGCTTGACAAAATACAGACAACGATTACAGAGCATGGTCAGCGAATGAACTCACTGGAATCTCACGCTGAACTGCAGGCTCAACGAATTCAAGCCCTGGCGGAGAGGTGTTTAGCATTAGTAAATAGCAACACCAAGCTAACAGCTAAGACTATCGATCTCGACAGCTGCAGCCGCAGAAACAACATTAGGATAATTGGCCTCCCAGAGTCAATAGAAGGACCCAGGCCCACGAGCTTCTTTGCCGACCTTCTGGCTGAAATACTCTGCGACCAGATTTTTCAGTCTCCTCCTGAACTGGACCGAGCTCACAAAGCGCTCACCGCTAAACCACAACCTGGCTCTCGGCCCAGACCGGTAATAATTTGCCTCCATCGCTACCAGACTAAGGAGTTGATCATTCGAGAAGCTCGTAGGAAACGGAGGAAGCTCCAGTACCGAGGGTCACCAATCCAGATCTTTGAGGACTACACACCTGAAGTCGCCGAGGAACGAGCTAAGTACCGAACGTTGATGGCCGACCTCTACAACCTGGGTCTCCGGCCAATGCTTCTCTTCCCGGCCCACTTACACATTACCCTGGAGAGCGGCGCGAAGAAGAGATTTTCATCACCCGAGGAAGCCACCACCTTTGCGGCCAAATACCCGAGGCCTGATTAGCTTACCTTAATAGCTGTTTCTCCCGTGGCTAATGGGAGAAATGCTAATCTAGTTTCCTCACAAGAGGAGCTGATAAGTTGATAAGTCTTTAAATGAAGACGGGAGCCTGGAAGCCCTAGCACTTATTGTTTTTTCAAGGACGACATTTTAAGTTAATTATTTGGTTTAGTTTAAAGGGACTTGAGGACTAATCAGACGTGCTAGGGCCCAGGCCTGATGTTTACCATTTAGTCTACTGCTGTTATCCTGGCCTTGGCGCTATCCCAGCTGGTTCAGTAACTGATTACACTTAATTTCAATTTGAAGCTAATTAAAAATAAATAACCTGTTTTACCTTATTTCATATCATTATATTTTATATTTAAGTTAGAAAAAGGTTGGAAAGATACTACATAATTAAAAACTGTTATTATAAGGAAAAGGAGACCAACCTTACTGTTCACTTAATGTTTAATTCTAAGTGACCAATGCCCTGCATTTTATTTTTTTTTATTTTTCTATTTTTTGTTTTTATCACTCTATTAAGATACTTCTGAATCACTTTGGGCATTCAAATCAAACTGTACAAGTGTCATGAAAATGTGTTTAGGGTTCACATTTATTACTATGGGGGTTCTAACTGATTTTTTAAGCTGCAAAAGCTGAGACAAGTTAAGGAGAAGAAGAGAGAAGACGCAGAAGTATGACAGTTCGGGTTTAGTTTTGATGATTGGGGCAGGGGAAAAGGGATGGGGAGTAACGCTTTCACTCGATTTTGTCTATTTTGAGTTTAGTGCTATGTGTGCATTCATTTTACATTCTGCTGTTATTGGACAGAGGATTCCATTCACTTGTTGCTGCTTGCTCCTCGAGACCGACCTGACAATATTACTGCTGGACACCAAACCATGGCTAATGTAACCAAGGGGGGCGCCGCTGTTGGACAGGCTGTGAGGATAATTTCACTAAACACTGGTGGGCTAAACGCTGCAATTAAATGTACAAAAGTTTTGACACACATTAAAAATTTAAATGCTGACATAATGTTTCTCCAGGAAACGCATTTATGCAACTCTGACCATAGGAAATTAAATAGGCCTTGGATTGACCAAACTTTTCATTCTCATTTCAATGTAAAAACAAGGGGCACAGCTATACTAATCCGGAAAAATGTTCACTTCATCTCAGATAAAGTAATTACAGATCCGAACGGCCGCTATATTATTGCCACAGGTACACTATACGAAAAACAGGTAATCCTAGTATCAGTCTATGCTCCCAACTGGGATGACCATAAATTTGTGAGCTCACTGTTTACTACCATCCCAAATTTAGATTCCCACCTTTTAATAATGGGAGGAGACATGAACTGTGTGACTGATCCAACATTGGACAGGTCTAGCTCGCGATCAACTACGCCTATGAAAATGTCCCAGGCTTTTTCCACGTTTATGAATCAATATGGATTCGTTGACCCTTGGTGATTTTCACATCCCTCCATGAAACAATACTCCTTTTTCTCTCATGCAGATCGCTCATTCTCGCGCATAGACTACTTTTTGGTAGATAAAAATCTCATCCCGGAGATTGTCTACACCCAGTGTTTACCCATAACAGTATCAAACCATGCTACAGTAATCTTAGACCTTCACTTTAGCATGAAGCCAAAGGGATTCAGATATTGGAGGCTAAATCCTCTCTTGTTAGCGGAGGCCAACTTTTGTAAGCATATTTCTGAATCGATTACTTTTTTCTGTGAAACCAATAAAAACAATGAAACTTCTCCGTCCATCTTATGGGACACTCTAAAAGCCTACATAAAGGGGTAAAATTATCTCTTTCACGTATCATGCAAATAAATTACGCAGATCCCGGCAAAAAGAGTTGGAAGAAGCCATCACTGATGTGGATAATTTCCTCTCATCCACAAATACACCTGATTTATATAAAGAAAGAATTAGACTCCAAACAGAGCTTGATCTCCTTCTCACTTCTGAGGCTGAACAACTTCTCCTTCGCTCCCAGGGGTTAGTATATGAGCATGGTGACAAAGCTGGTCGTCTCCTGGCACAGCAACTGAAGGCAAAAACAGCATCAAACCAAATTACTCAGATAACCGATGATTCAGGCTCAATAACTTTGGACCCAGACAAAATAAATGACACTTTTAGATCTTTTTTTCTCCCAGCTTTATACCTCCGAATCCCTCACAGATGAAAGCCAACTAAATAACTTTTTTGAAAAATTGGACTTACCTAAAGTTTCACCCGAGAACAACTTGAAATTAGACGCCGCTCTTACACTCTCAGAAATTAAAGAAGCAATACAGTCAATGAGCAGTGGTAAATCACCAGGTCCAGACGGTTACCTGGTCGAATGTTATAAAAAATTCTCAGATGTTTAACCACTCATTTGTACATGGTACCCTGCCACCCACACTCATGCAAGCTTCCATCTCCCTAATTTTTAAAAAGGGTAAGGACCCACTGAGCTGCGCATCTTATCGACCAATATCACTCCTCCCGGTAGATGTTAAAATACTCGCAAAAATCCTAGCTCAGCGATTGGAATCAGTTATGCCCTTGATTATTTCAGAGGACCAGACGGGATTTATAAGGGGAAGACATTCATATTCTAACATAAGAAGGCTTCTCGGTGTCATCCTCTCTCCATCTCCCAGAGGACATAATATCTCTTGACGCCGAGAAGGCCTTCGACAGGGTGGAGTGGGCCTATCTCCTTTTCTCCATGAGACAGTTTGGTTTTGATAATAATTTCATTTCATGGGTCAGATTACTCTACTCCTCACCCTGTGCCTCAGTCTGCACAAACAACCAACGCTCTGCTCCGTTCCCACTTTTTCGGGGAACAAGACGGGTGCCCGTTATCACCATTATTATTTGCGCTAGTGATTGAACCACCATGCTTTAAAAATGGTGGAGGGATTTGGAGGGATTGATAGGTTGGGTATGAAACATCAAGTGTCGTTATATGCAGATGATCTGCTCCTCTATGTTAGTGATCCCTTATCAAATATCCCACACATTCTGACAGTATTAAACTCCTTTGGTTGCCTATCTGGATATAATCTTAACATTTCCAAAAGCGAATACTTCCCAATCAACCAATTAGCCATAGACATACCACCATCGACTATACCCTTTAAAATAGCCAACACAGGATTTAAATATCTTGGCATTGCAATTACACGATCCTTGTGAACAATACGAGAACAAAATCTTACTGTATTAACAACGACGGTCATGTCCGTTTTACAAAGATGGAACTACTTGCCGCTGTCCCTAGCCGGTAGGATTCAAATTATAAAAATGAATGTATTACCAAGATATCTACAGTAGTTTGAAAAAGTGTTTGACCCCTTCCTGATTTCTTACTTTTTTGCATGTTTTCCACACTTAAATGTTTAAGATCATCAAACAAATTTAAATATAAGACAAAGATAACACAAGTAAACACAAAATGCAGTTTTTAAATGAAGGGTTTTATTAATGAGGAAGAAAAAAATCCAAAGCTACATGGCCCTGTGTGAAAAAGTGTTTGCCCCCTAAACCTAATAACTGGTTGGGCCACCCTTAGCAGCAACTACTGCAATCAAGCGTTTGCGATAACTTGCAATGAGTCTTTTACAACGCTGTGGAGGAATTTTGGCCCACTCATCTTTGCAGAATTGTTGTAATTCAGCCACATTGGAGGGTTTTCCAGCATGAACCGCCTTTTTAAGGTCATGCCACAGCATCTCAATAGGATTCAGGTCAGGACTTTGACTAGGCTACTCCAAAGTCTTCATTTTGTTTTTCTTCAGCCATTCAGAGGTGGACTTGCTGGTGTGTTTTGGATCACTGTCCTGCTGCAGAACCCAAGTTCGCTTCAGCTTGAGGTCACGAACAGATGGCCGGACGTTCTCCTTCAGGATTTTTTGTTAGACAGCAGAATTCATGCTTCCATTTATCACAGCAAGTCTTCCAGGTCCTGAAGCAGCAAAACAGCCCCAGACCATCACACTGCCACCACCATATTTTACTGTTGGTATGATGTTCTTTTTCTGAAATGCGGTGTTACTTTTACGCCAGATGTAATGGGACACACACCTTCCAAAAAGTTCAACTTTAGAGTATTCCCAAAAGTCTTGGGGATCATCAAGATGTTTTCTGGCAAAAATGAGACGAGCCTTAAAGCCACAGTGTGTAGGAATTTTCCCATCTAACGTTGAAATCACATATTGCATTCAAACAGATGGCGCACTCTAGCGCCTCACTGTGTATTGCAACAACGGTAGCCGCTGTGGACCAAAAAGCTATGATAACACTGATGAAACCATGTCATCCGATACTACATGGAGTATTCATTCAGGCTCCTACACAGACACACGTGACGCGAGTTGACAAACCCCCTCCTCACCATGCTGGCTGTGTTTACAACATAGGACTGTTGGGGCGGATGTAAAATGAAACAGCTGATAGTGGCCAGCGGCACTACTGCCGCATAACAAAATCCCACTCTTTGAGCATAATGCAGGATCATGTATTATGCAGCATCACGGGAAACGGAATGCTCGTCGCCAAGAAAGTGCAAAAGGGAATCAAAAAGGCAGCGTGACCGGCGAATTAAAAAAAACAAGGGTCAGCATTGGGGTTGCCTTTCCCAGGTGGAGAGAGCTGCTGAAGGAGAAAGGTAATACAATCACAGGCCAGCGCTAACGGCGGCTAACGGCTAATCGCGGCTAACCGCTAACACCGGCTAACGGCAGCGCAGTGATGGGAGGAGAGGGATGAGGCTGTCAGCGACTGGCCGCTAACAGCAACTAACAGCGGCTAACAGCTTACAGCGGCGCAGTGATGCCAGGAGAGGGATTAGGCTGTTGATTGCATTACCATTCTCCCTCAGCAGCTCTCTCTACCTGGGAAAGGCTACCCCGATGTGGGCCTTCATTCTGTTCTGTTAATTCGCTGGTCACGCTGCCTTTTCTATTCCCTTTTGCGCTTTCTTGGCGACTAGGATTCTGTCTCCCATGATGCTGCATATGCATGATCCTGCATTATGCTCAAAGAGTGGGACTTTGTTTCAAATTTGCCAGGGTAGTGAGCGAAGCGCCTCTTGCTCCTCTCCTTCGGCTCCTCAGTCACGCAGCGCTGGCCTGGCTCTCAACAAAAACGCCGAAGGCGGTGCTGTATGTCCCTTGCTGGTGGATGTATTCTCAAGATGGCAAAACGTAATGGAAGCCCCCAGACGACTTACCCGCACAATGTACAAACAAATCCGAAATTTTCCTTTTACGAGAATAAGTCAGATTATTGGTGGAGGTAATAGTACACCAGTGATGACATATTTATGAATGCAGATATCAATTTTTGCCAATAAACAACTGAAAATGTTACACAATGTCCCTTTAATGTTCTTTTTGCTTAGCAGTGGTTTTCGTCTTGGAACTCTGCCATGCAGGCCATTTTTGCCCAGTCTTTTTCTTATGGTGGAGTCATGAACACTGACCTTGACTGAGGCAAGTGATGCCTGCAGTTCTTTGGATGTTGTTGTGGGGTCTTTTGTCACCTCTTGGATGAGTCGTCACTGCGCTCTTGGGCTAATTTTGGGCAGCCGGCCACTCCTGGAAAGGTTCACCACTGTTCCGTGTTTTCGCCATTTGTGGATAATGGCTCTCACTGTGGTTCGCTGGAGTCCCAAAGCTTTAGAAATGGCTTTATAACCTTTTCCAGACTGATAGATTTCAATTACTTTTTTTCTCATTTGTTCCTGAATTTCTTTGGATCTCGGCATGATGTCTGTAGCTTTTGAGGATCTTTTGGTCTACTTCACTTTGTCAGGTAGGTCCTATTTAAGTGATTTCTAGATTGGGAACAGGTGTGCAGTAATCAGGCCTGGGTGTGGCTACAGAAATTGAACTCAGGTGTGATCAACCACAGTTATGTTTTAACAGGAGCTGGGGGGCAAACACTTTTTCACACAGGGCCATATAGCTTTGGATTTTTTTCTTCCTCATTAATAAAACCCTTCATTTAAAAACTGCATTTTGTGTTTACTTGTGTTATCTTTGTCTTATATTTAAATTTGTTTGATGATCTGAAACATTTAAGTGTGGAAAACATGCAAAAAAGTAAGAAATCAGGAAGGGGGCAAACACTTTTTCACACCACTGTATATGTTTTTCAATGTCTGCCCATTTTTCTTCCCAAATCATTTTTCACGGCTATAAAAGACATTATTTCATCTTTCATCTGGGCTGGCGAACGACCAAGAGCTGGTCGCTCACTTCTCTATAGGGTTAGATCAGCTGGGGGATTGGGTTTACCTAATCTAATTGGTTATTATTGGGCATCCAACATGCATAAAATATTATCCTGGTACACGTCCCGAAGCGGCCTCCTGTTCCTCGTCGCTACGAGCTTTAGCATGCAGTATCTTGCATTTGTCCCCGTCAAGTCTTTCCTCCAATCCAGTTGTTGTTGGAACACTAAAAATTTGGACACAAATAAGACGCCACTTTGGATGGCTCACCCTCCCTCTAGCAACCCCGATTTGCAACAATCATTTGTTTGCTCCAGCAAGGACCGACCAACGATTTTCTGCCTTAGAAAATAAGGGACTTCGTAGTCTGGGTGACTTATACATTAATGATATTTTTGCGAGTTTTAATCAATTAATTTCTAACTTTAATCTTAATAAATCCGATTTTTTCCGGTACTTCCAGCTGCGGCACTTTGTGAAAACGCACACGACTTCATTCCCACAGATACCGACTCCCAACGGAATGGACTTGGCTCTTAAAGCTAAGACCCTGTTAAAGGGCCATATCTCCTATTTTTATAATTTACTATCTCCAACCAGTGAATCCATTCTGCATAAGATTAAGATGAATTGGGAGTCAGAACTCCAACTGAGCTTCTCTGAGACCTTCTGGGAGGGAGCTATAGGGGCCGTTAACTCGTCATCCAGTTGTGCCAGACTCTCACTAATACAATTTAAAGTTTTTCACAGACTACACTACAGTAAAGAAAAACTCTCAAAGCTTTATCTGGACAAATTTGATGACAAATGCAGTAGATGCTCACAGACTCCATGCAACCTTACCCACATGTTCTGGGCATGCCCTAGGTTGTCTGAATTCTGGCAACGATTCTTCAAAACAATATCAGATATATTAGGCATAAATCTAACTCCAACTCCACATATTGCTATTTTTGGCAAACCTCCAGACAACCTTTGCACCACAAGCATCCAAAACAACGTTATTGCCTTTGCCTCTCTTATTGCCCGTTAAAGAATTCTGTTGTTATGGAAATCACCTCAACCACTATCAACCAAAGTCCGATTACATGACATTTTAGGTCTTCTGGGGTTGGAGAAGATCAAGTTCTCACTTAAAGGATCTTCTGAAAGGTTCTATACTCATTGGAGACCATTACTTAAATATTTAGATGAGCTACCAGCTTGGGAAGTTTCTCTGTAAAAACCCAAGCTCATCGAGGGAATGCCAAGAGTGTGCAAAGCAGTAATCAGAGCAAAGGGTGGCTATTTTGAAGAAACTAGAATATAAAACATGTTTTCAGTTATTTCACCTTTTTTTGTTAAGTACATAACCCCACATGTGTTCATTCATAGTTTTGATGCCTTCAGTGAGAATCTACAATGTAAATAGTCATGAAAATAAAGAAAACGTATTGAATGAGAAGGTGTGTCCAAACTTTTGGCCTGTACTGTATATATATATCATATTAAAATAGCCTATATATTATTATTGTTATTATTATTACCGTCCCCTTACTGTACAAACTCTAAATAAATCTTTATTCCTGACTATGTGACGTCGCCATTAATCTGTTTCTAGTTAAATATTGATTTTATTTTTTTTTTCTTTATTATTATTATTATTTTTTTTTTTTTTTGTAGATTGGCTTATGGGGTGATTTTGAAGGAGTAATTAAGTTAATCTTCTCATAAGTGGATGTAATATGTGGAGATGCCATCTAGGCCGTTTTTTTTTTCGTTTTGTTTTCTTTTAAAGTCTGTATTTTGCTTTACAAAAACGTGAAAAAGCAGCTGTGACCAAGCTATCACAAGGTGAGTAGCACTGTAAGCATAATTAATAGCGATATACTTCAGTTTGTCTGTGTGTTTTTGTATGCAAGCGGGTCTGCTGCGGTCTGCTGACCGTCCAAAATGGCGGCGGTAGGACGAAACCATGGGCGAGTCTGTTGCTATGGGGCGTTCTATTAAGCTTCGCCTCTTGGTATCCATGCTCTTTGACTTGGGACGCACCCCATAAACCGGATGTAGTTGTCACTCCAACCGGTGCTACAAGAAACCAGTGCTTGCTAGGTATGTATTGAATATGCACAAACTGGCATTGGGGGAATACATATACTATCTTGGCTGCAGTCTGAATGGAAGCAGTATGATGCGAATTCGTGACAATCAGCTTCATTCCAAAAGTCGTAAAGAAAGCAAGGGAAGAACATATAATAAAGCCCTGGAGGGTGGGAGTGGATGAACCCGGTCAAAGAGTACCCACCCGGACGGGAAGCTCTAAAACTAAAGCAAGTGCGCCCGCAAGGAGGCAGGGATAATTTCATTGGGCAACAGTAAACCTGGCGTTCTATTGGTTGGGGGATTTTGACAGGGTTGTTACACAAAAAAATCCAAGAGCAGGGCAGAAATCTCAGAGCAGAAATTCTGCAAGCGTACAGAAACAGTTTGAGCGCGAGGAGAAAAGATGAAGCTGGAGCAGGATATCTGTGCAAGCAACATGGTATCTGAATGCGAGCAACATGGTATCTAAGTGCGAGCACACAGTTTGAGCAGAAACAGAGTAGATCAAAGCGCAAGCAGAGGCTATTTGAGTGCAAGGGCAGGGTTTTGAGGGATAGTATTAAAAAAAAATCTGACCGTGAAATCAATAAATAATGCTCTCAAACTGATATACCACTCTCTTGAATAAAGGCAGGGATGAAGCTCCAAGCTCCATACGGCCCCAGCCATCACAGTCCTCTGAGGTTTCCACTAAGCTGGCTGTGGGGAGCAAGGCATGTACATTGTAGTCAATCCATGCACTCAGGTGTCGATTAACCAATAGGCGAAAAGTTCACCCCATGACACACTTTGGACAGCCCCCTCAATTGCATTTACATTTCTTCATGCCTTTCTGCATGCATTAAGAAATGTAAATGTGAAAAGAATTCAGGAAGGAATTTAAATGTATTTTGTATTAAATGTCTGAAGGAATGTAGCGTCTTCCGCCGAATCAATGGCCACTCTCGAACTGATGGTTCATGAATTCGTTATTTGCCGCCGTTCCGTTTTCCTTGTTTCCATGAACACACCGTAAGAGCTAAATTAAACAACAAAACAAACCTTAACACATTTCCATACCACATATAAACCGTATCACTACGTAAAATTATGTTGGCAACGAAACATATGACGGTATGTTGACATACAATATAAACAGAACACCCCGTCACAGTCAAACACCAAATGCAGATCGAGATACTGTGCGTTTTTATTTGATCATACAATAAACAATCCTACAATCAGATTTCACATACCTTGTTTCCATATCAGCGGAACGCTGAAATGTGGCTTGAAACAAAGGGAGCCGAACTCAAAAACAAACCACAGGGAAAAGTTTGGTAATTAATGCCGACAGGTGTGTAGCCTCTAGCATCCGGTAAAAATAAGGAGTCAAGGGTAACCCCAACCTTCAAAATAAAAGCCCATGACCCCACCGGAAGAAAACACAAAATTCATAAACCTTCAAAACAAACATTACACATTTAATTCAATAACTTTACTTAATTTGAAACCTTCCCCTTTCCGGGTCATTTACAAGGAATGTAAATGTATAAAGAATGAGTGAAAGAATGAAAATGTTAAAATGTATGTAGGAATGTAAATGTACAAAGAATGTGTGAGGGAATGTAAAAAGAAAAGACGCATCTTATCAGTTAACTAATGCCTACATTTATTTTTTTAAGCCTTTTTGGTGCAATTTAATGGTATATTAATTTTATTGACTCATTTATTTATTTATGTATGTATTTTTATTTTGGCAGTTCCGGTCCTCCATAGCTGATGCAAACCAAGTTTTGTACAACTATCCCTGGCTGATTATGAGATATCAACTTTTTGCTTGTGTAGCGCCCCCTATTGGTTGATTTGAATCAAACCTTCACGGTATGATTCAGATACTTACGTTGACATTTTCTACAAGTTTTGTGACAATTGAGCAACAGAGCGCAATGTGTCATGATCTGAAGCCATGCCGGCAAAGGGGAAACGAGGCCTGCTTTCCCCTCACACTTTCCCCCTCCGTTTCCAGCCTTTTGAGTTTTCCCTAAGTCCAAATGCCGAAAAGTTGCTGTGTGGTGGGCTGCACTGCCAATAAGGCTAAAACCCCAGAGCTTTGCTTTTATCAGCTGCAGAGCAGAAAAACATAACCTTGTAGAAGACAAAAGTGGATACAGGCAATAAAATGTGAGGCTTCAACAGGGAAGAAATTGTGAGATCCTGACACTCGGTATGCCTATGTGTGCTGCAAACACTTTGTCAGACCCTCCAAATGTATTTTCTAGAGTAACAGTTAACTGTATTTATGTATGTTAAGCTAAAGCATTGACAGTATGAATGCAACTCGTGTTATAATTATGCCTAGCGCTCCGCGATTCAAGCAGTCCATTCCAGTGGTCCGCTCTAGCACTTCTATCAATCTACCAGCATGTAGGAGCAGGCTGATGGCTGAGCATGCCAAAATGCTCATCTTCTTAAAAAAGAATCTCCACATCATGCTCGGACTGCAGTAAGGGGAGAATGTGAAGATGGGGGAGTAGAGTAGTGATTTAGTTAACTGACTCATTTCTGCTCATGTTTTTTTCCAAGACGAGCAAGGTAAGGAGAAGGGACACTGAGGTAGACCGGCAATATTAAGCCTATCAGTATACCATTGCCTCTCTGGTAGGCATGGCGTGCTAAAATAATCCTTTGCCATCTTATTATTAGCTAATTATTAGCTAGCTATAGCTATTAGCTATATAGCTATAGCTAATAATTTTAGCTAGCTAGCTAGCAATTAAGTCGTGGAGACTTGAAGGCGCAGCTGCAGAGGCAGAATGATAGTGAACGAGAGAAGAAAGGAGGAGAAAGCGGGCCTCGTTTCTCCTTTGGGGGTGTGGATTTCAGATTATGACGCCTTGCGCTCTGTCTCTATCCCCCTCCTCCTGCAACTCCACCTCCCTCCAAAGGCCTACTCCCCACTCCTCCATTATGTCCTGTCTGTGATAGACGTTAAGTGTTGGCAAGATAATGTTAGATACACAGAAGAGGAGACCGAGTGTAACAACGCCAGCGGTTACGTCGGAGGCATCCAAGTGGGGAAGACAGACAGGACGCTCGGTCAAAATGACTGGTCGGAGTTTTCATAGAGAATAGTACAATTATGAGTTTTTATCTCAGGTGGAATTTACTTAGGCCTACATTTTAGTGTGCCATCAGCAGTGATGGGAATAATGGCGTTATAAATAAAGGGCGTTACTAACGGCGCTACTTTTTTCAGTAATGAGTAATCAAAAAAGTTACTGTCTCCCCCGTTATAACACTGTTACCTTTACTCACAATAAAATGCACTGTTACTCGGCTTTACTTGAGTTCACTGAAGCAGCTTTCACCCAAGCAAGTTCCTTCTCAGCGGAGCTCTAAAGTATATTTTCTTTGGTGCGGGCAGGTGAGGGAGAAGGGAGGGAGGACTGTGTACCTTTTGTCAGTTTGATATTTCGTTTTAACCAAATAACGGGAAAACAGAAATACCATGGTTTTTCATTTTTACTACAAATGATAAAACAGAGCTGTTTTTCCGTTTTTGTTGTCTAAAACAAAAAAACAAATTTAAACAACGGTCCGATTTTGGTTTCTTCCTATGCCTGTTTTCATCTTTCCTCTTGAAAAAACGTGAAGAAAAGCAAAGGGCCTTCCACACCAAGAACTATAACTATAAATATAACTATAAATATACAGTTTTAAAAATCGTTCTAAACTCAAGTGTTTGGCAGCGTCCACACTGCAACTATAACGACAACGATAGCGGTGGACAATATCGTTTGGATCACTTTCAGAGCGATGTGATGAACGATAGAAACACTGACGTCAAAATCCATCCGAAATGACAGGTCGAAGCGTTCATCACGTCACGTATACCCACTAAGAAAGCTCCAGGATTTCCATATACCCACTTAAAAATGTGCAAAGATCCGTAACAGAACCTTAACTTCAGTGATTTTGTTTTGCAAATACCGGGTAAATAACTGCAATAAAATACATTTTGCAGGGGAATGCGTCTCCTCTTTTCTCCTCCATTCATAAAATTCAGGCGCCAGGATGAAGTTACTGAGGGGGGCAAATCTTTATTATGCAATATAGGTTCACACTGAGTTATAAAGAGCGCGCAGCCGTGCGTAATTATCGCGCGTAATGACAGCTCGTCGCCGGTGAAACACAATAAACTGCACGTGTTGTGACCGGCACCTCTGGTGCTGTGTAGCGCAGCCTTTTTTCTCCCTCTCTGCACCTTCTCTCTCCCTCTCGCTCTTCCTCTCTTCCAGGCAGCGTGCAGGCGGCGGCGGCACAGGTGTGGTGAATCTGCAATCAGGCTGCTACACACCGGCAGCAGCGCTTCAATCAACTCACTCTGCTGCAGCGTTTATAAGGAGACCGAAGCCCACTGCTCATCGCCAGTCCGTAAACCGACAAACATTCCTCGCTCCAGTGCTCATTCCTGTCCAGCCTTACCTGCAAACGTCTCCTCCGGATCATCTCCTCGCCTCTCGCCATACTCCACGCCAGCCTGGTTTTCCACCTCCACCACGCTGCCAGTTCCTTCTCCCCTCTGCCCTCAGTTAAGTCCCTCAGTCCGTTCAGTCTTTGTTTCCATAGTCCTAGGTTATCTTGTTTATTTTTCCCTAGCATTACTTAGTTCCCTTAGCTCCTAGTCTGGTTGTAGTCGGGTTAAGTATAGTGTGTGTCCAGTTTGGTGTAGAAGTATTTGTTTAAATTCTATTACCAGATCAGTGTTCCCCTTAACCCCTTCTTGTTTCACCCCAGCTATCCTGGGTTCTATTTGTTAACTTTTGTAAATAAATTTCTTATTTATACTCGTACTGTGTGTGTGTTGCTTGCACCTGGGTCTCGTGTGGTCCGCGTAACAGCACGTCTTCACTTATGTTTGTCTCATGACAGATAGAGCTTACAGACAGACAGACAGGTGGAGCAAGCGGCAAATTGGTTTTCTTTTTCTTTCTCGCAACGTACAGCAATAACAGGTCATCAATATCCATTTTATCCATCACTCTGCTCCCCTGCCGACCGCACCGAGCAGTGTGTGTTTGGCGTAACCTAGCAACACAACGATATCGTTCATTGGTGTGGAGGCTGCCATTGTTATCGTTATAGTTAACGTTACAGTTATCTTTCTTGGTGTGGACGGCCCTTCAGACAGGTGAGCTTCCCGGAAGTCCAAGTAAATATGGGCCTTTCAAAATAAAAGCCAAGAGAATATAATAGCCATTCTATAGCATTAACGTTATGCGAACACACACCAGGGTAACATCCGAGGAAAAATACATTAATATATATTAATCAATCATACAATTTAATAAGTAAATAAACAGGGATTGATTACATGTAGATTAAATGAATGAGCATGTGTTGATAGTGTGGCAGAAATGAAAATGAAAAATAAATGAAAAATACAGACACATTTGGGTTGCTGTCAGACACGATTCAGTGGATCAGGCTTCAGTTACCAGCCAAATGTTGTTTTCTAAAGTAAACTGTAAAATAATTGGAGTGGAATGAAAAGTACAATATTATCACAAAATGTTGACTTTTTCAACCGTATTTGTTCTTTTTTTCAGCTGTTTCAGAGCCAAATACAATAAAATTTGAATTTTAATATGAATACTGCCTCAGTTCATGTTAATTTGTATGGTTAATTTTCAATTAATTCACTTACAGCATGGTGCAAACCATGTTGAGCTTCAATGCAAGTCCATCACAATTAAAACACATTCCACTACTCTTCTCAGGTACACAATGCTGTATTCAACAAACACTTTGGGCTTCCCTTCATCAGGTTGGTGTCTAATGCCACTTCTGGTTTTCTTATATAGTCATTAATTGTGTATGCAAAATAATCATCATCCTTTGATATCATCATTATTTTGAATGCTATATCTCAAGTACACTTTGAGGGAATTTATTCAAATTTTGCACAAACATCCTAATTGGAAGAGGGCGGTTAAAGCTTAGGTAAGATGTTTTCTTTTATACACAGTGAAAATAAATAATTGTTTTGTATACAGTGGTGGTCTATATGGAGTCTGATTAGTCAAACAGTGGTATACTGTATATGTAAAGAGTTTTCACAACACATTCAAGTATCACAGCTCATAAATCTGGTACATATAAGCCTGAGCAGGTGATCTCTCTCAGGTCTGCAGTGTTGTCAGTGCTGGATGGTGTCATCAGTGCATCACCAGAGCTCCTCGTGGCGTGATATTGGGCTTGATTGGCAGGATGCTGTGCAGGATGAAGCCTGGTGAATATGGGTGAAGTGTCAGGATGGAAGTCTCTTTATGAAATGATGGTGGAAACAATGATCCTGGAGGGGAAGGCCTGTTTGAGTCTCTGTGCTACTCTCTTCACAGACTCTGTTACCTTTGTAGTCTCAGGTCTTTAGTACATGGTCTGTCATAGCTGGCTATGCTGACCAAAGGTGGATGTTGACAGTCCTAGGGCACTGGATTTTATAAACTGTATTCGGGGAAAAGCTGTTTCTCACTAACCAATTTCTAATTTGATTCAATTAGGATCACAACATCAGCATCACTGACTGTCTTTTCCTCATATGTTAAAAAAATAAGTAAATTTTAAAAAAAAGTAAGTAAGTAAATAAGTAAATAAAAAAACAAATATTGAATACCAAAATTTCATAGCGAATACCTATCCATAAAAACAAATATTCGAATATCTGAATATTTGGGTACAGCCCTATTAAATACATCTGCATCAATAACCTGGAAAATAAGCCAACAGTTCACAAAGAGACAAATCAGGCATACATTTAAGTACTCATACTGCCATTTACTGGTGGAGAGTCAACTTAACCGACTTCCACTCTGTTTCACTCAGGCAACAGCACATTACAATGGAAACCCAGTTAAATACCACTGCTAAAACTAACAACTCTGCACACACAGTAATTTCTGGTAATTGTTGGTTAAACTATATTGCGAACTGTATTGCACCAAAAAATGCAAATCATTAATCTAAGGCTTTACTCATGCTGTGTAGATAAATCAAATGCACAATATTAATCTAGCCTACATGTAATCAATCAATCCCTGTTTCCATTGGTCCATTTTTGGTGTATTTATTTATTTATTTACTTACTAATTTGTCTGATTGATTAATTTATATTAATGTAGTTTTCTTCAGTTACCCTGGCAGGGCCGGACTGGGACAAAAATTCAGGCCGGGAGTCATACATCCACCCAGGCCACCCAATCCCCACATTACGTGCTCACACACGTGCATGTGCACACGGACACACATATGGGCTAAATAATCACCAAAGCTCATCATTCCAGACTGACAGTCACACAACAACTCTATTAAACACAACTGTAACAGCAACCCTACTCATAGTCCTCCTGTCCAGTGCTTTTCTCTTCCCTACCCTCACCAAATATGCCCCTCAGTAAACCAGGACTCCTATATGAATGGGTATTATGCTGAACTAAACAACATGATTGTATTATTTTGTCAGCAAATCATTTTGATGTCAGCATATCATCATCAATATGGCAACACCCATATTCAATGCAACAGTAAAACAAATAAAAATATAAGTCAGCAGCAACTTCAACTTATCTGATCTTATTTCAGTAACATTCGATAGATATTGAAAACTTTTGAACTCAGACAGGTAAGAGCCTATCCTTAAGAGGGGTCCCCAAACTATTTCAGCCTGAGCTGCTCTGTACAAAATGGAACCAAATGGCTCTTAAAGCTTATCATCAATCATTTATCTGGCCTCGGGTCGGTCCCCATCCTCCCTGGACCTCATGTTGAGAATAACCAGTTTTTTTACTTTTCTATGTTAACTTACTTGTTGCAGCATCGTCATTTGACGGCGTCACGCTGCTGCTGGGGGCTTGGGGGGGGGGGGGGGGGTTTGGGGGGTGCTCCAGTGGCGTCCCTAGGCTAATTAGCCCCGAATATGAATATTAATTTTCAAAAAAAATTATTTTTTTTTTAAGATCACATCCTCAAACTACGGTTATCTTATGTTGATGCTTCGATAAAACAGTGTTTTGGACAGGTTTGAGTGACAATTTTTTTTTTTTTTTTTTTTTTAAAAAGCCACTACTTTGGCTTTGGCACACAAGTGGTTAACACCTCCAGTTCGCACGTGACGTCATTCACCCAAAACAGCAGCGTCAGGCAGCAGGCCACTTGACGACAGGCAGGCTTGACAACAGCAAGCTGTTCAGCTGTCTTTGGGATGTCACAAAAAAAGATTTCAATGTTTTTCCCCCCAAAGGTGGTCAGCAATCAAAGAGGTAATGGGAATAGAAATTATGTAAAAATATATAACTTCGAAAAGAGTGTTGCAGCTGGAACTACTAGAGGGAAGTAGCTAACATTAGCTAGCTAGCAGCTAGTTGATATTACATGGGGAAAAAACGATCTGTTATTATTAGCATCTGTCTGTAAGGTGTAGAGTAAGAGTTAATGCAGAGACCTAATTGTACATGATGACTGAAGAGAGAAAAAGAAAAACAAGATGTAAAGTCAAGTGTAGAGTGCAAGTTAAGACAGATATACTGTACAAGACAAATGTTTGAAGTTAAACTAAAGACAAATGAAAAGGAAAGGAAAAAAGATGTAAAGAGTACATTAATAAAAGTTAAGTACAAGAAACAAAGACAATAGGTAGAGTTAAGAACAGTTAAAGCAGAGACCTAACCTGAGACCTGTAAGAGATACAAATATTATGTTAAAGAGTATGTTATGTTAAAGAATGTTAAAGAATAAATACATATTAGTATGTAAAGAGCATTAAATGTACAAAGTAAAACAATGTAAATACTGAACATGACAAGATGTTTACTGTTGCTGAATGGTTGCTGTTGGTATGTTCAACATGATGAATGGGGCATTTTTGTGCCTGGGCTATTGAGGGAAGTTTGTGAAAATTGCTAGCCTATTTGGTATTAACTGGTAACCATGAAATGCCTTAATTCAATTCAGTCCAGAAGAGCAGGTACCTGTAGGGTATGTGGAGAATGTTTCTATGTCTAAAAATTTCTCTTCTGGGCTAAGCCCCGGATGTGTCAAAATCCTAGAGACGCCCCTGGGGGGCTCTGAACATATCTGTAAGTTTATGACATTAGGCCGCCTCCTCCTCAATGGCCCTGTTTTGTTTTGTTTTATCTCTCCCCCATTCAGCTCCACCTTTCCTCTTTTTGCGGTCCATTGTAACGGCACTGCTGAGCTGCAGAGCTCCATATTGCACAGTCTGCACACACAGGCACACGTACACACCCTCTGCTCTCTGCTCCACCTGACTCTCCACAACCAAGCTGCTTTCAGTTTACAGGCGCGCTGATTTGGGGGCGGGCGCGGGCGGAAAGCGTAACAAACCAATCACATCTTGAATCTTGAATCTACAAAAAATCTTTTTTGACCAATCGTTGTGACAAATACTGACAAGCACCTATCATTTCTGACAGCGGGCGGGCTCTCTGCCAGCCGGCAGAGCGCACCTTAAAAAAAAAAAAAAGACAGGCAGGCCAGAGCAGGCCACTTGCGGGCCAGGCCACCGGAGAACTCCCCGGTTCTCCCATGGGCCAGTCCGGGCCTGTACCCTGGTATGTGCTTGCATAACGTTAATGTTATAGAATGGCTATTGTATTCTCTTGGCTTTTAATTTGAAAGGCCCATATTTACTTGGGCTTCCGGGAAGCTCATCTGTCTTACTTTTCTTCACGTTCTTTTCAAGAGGAAAGATGAAAACAGGCATTGGAAGAAATCAAAATCGGACCGTTATTTGGATTTGGTTTTCTTGTCTTTTCATTTATTGATTCAGACAACATAAAACAGCTGTGTTTTATCATTTGTAGTTTTTTAGTTTAAAATGTAAAAATGAAAAACCATGGTAGGCCTATTTGTAATGTATTCAATTGAAAATATGTCTAAAAGGGTTTACAAATCTTTGTGTTCTGTTTTTTATTTAAGTTTCACGCAGCATCTCAACTTTTTTGGAATTGCATTTGATATTGTAGATGTGTGGTGTCAAGTGGGACATGAAGATTCCTCAAATAAAATGTGTACAGACTGGTTTACAGCTCTGACAGTCTAATAATTCCCGACACTGATGACATCAATGACATAAACAATAACGTTTTCTTTTCCTCCCCTGAGTATGGGTACACAGGGTCTTAATATTATATTTTAAAGTAAAATAATAATAAAAGATATAGCCTAACTTAAATAATAGGGTGAATATGGGTAAATTGGGACACTTTCTGAAATTTTACCTTCAACATAATTTCTAGTTATGAACTAAATGTATTAGCCCATCATATCATAGGCATTCATATCATTCTAAATAGCTTGTGATCTCTACATAGAGGAAAAAACAAAGAAACATTAAACACAGGATGGATGACCCTTCAACAAAAACACACTGACCCACAACCAAAATTTCCAGGTGCTATTGGTAAAGTGGGACACCATATATTGGCAAACTGGGACACTTGCAACATCATTAAAATAATCACTGGTACTCAGTATGCAACATAATAATGTAAAAGACATAGCCTAAGTCTTAGCTTTCACCTACAAAAAAAATGAATGTTATAGCTACTATAGTTTTTGTTTTAGATAAATTTAAACAGTAGTATGCAAAACATGTGGAGTGGCAGGGAAAGGGCTAGCATAAGCATCGAGATTATCATTTTCATTAGGCCTACAAGCTACCTTAATTTGTGCAATTTAAGTAAATTTGTTGATATATCTAGCTAGCTAGATAGCTAAATTTATGAGGGATGAATAAAAAGGGAACTTATTTCCACCTTTAGAATTTTTTTTAAAAAAGAGTAAGCTTCACAGGGATGTGATTTTTCAAAATTATGAATCACCATTACACCCCTTAACAAAATATATCACAATTACAAACTATCCACCAGTTTTCTTATTTCTAAAACACTAACATCTTTCACCTCAAAACGTTATGTCATTTTACTTACCATCTTGGTTCACTGCAGAGGGAGTTGAATATGGTGAGCCACGCCCCCAGAAGTGATGTCATCGGCACGAACCAATGTTTTTTAATCTCATACTTACCTATGATGAGCTTAGTGATGATTTTTAGTAATATAAGTATACACATGTAAATATAATAATAATAACAATAATAGTAATAATAATAACAATATAAATATGATTAAGCTTAACTGTCCCAGTTTCCCCATTGTCCCACTTTAACCATATTCACCCTACATTTAAATGCTGTGGGTTCTGATAGGCTAATTCATGGAATTTCAATATGAACTGTCAAACAACAATCGTTGGTGACTGAATTTAATAAATTATTTAATAGGCTTAAATAACATAGCTGATAAATAACATTCGTTAGCTGTTCTCGTCATGTCGCTGTGAGGTTAACTGGTTAACTGGCAAGGCAGCAGGTGTGATAATGACTTGGAGACGCAGAAAGAGATCAGACCACACCTGGCTCTCCACTGTTAGCACCACTTGTTGCGCCTCTTTTTCAGATCATGTCTGTGTCCGCGTGCCTTCTGTGGACATTGTTTTGTAGTACACTGGGAGGTCCGCTTCAGCGCGCGACATGGTCGGAAGGAATCAGTCTGGTTAAGACTAATGAGAATGGAGCCCCGCTGCCTGCATTCTACCACCTGCCCATGTTTCAGCATGCACCACAGCCACTTGTGGCAAAAGAACTGTTTCTACCGGTTCCTCATAAGAGACCGCTTCCAGCCCCACTGACCGAGCTGCTGTTACCGTCTACGAGGCAACACCAGAGTGTTCAAGAGATGGGTGCACCCACTGTGGAAGTCTGGTGCGGTATTGATCACATCTCAGTGCGCGTGGACCGCTTCCAGCTGCGCGGTTGGACCGTTCCATCCCTGTTCCGACTGGGTTCGTGTGAAGCCACCAAGATCAGCCCCCGCTTCCTCTACTTCTACTCCAGACTGACAGAGT